>OZ005689.1:21554873-21833357 GCA_963930775.1 Cliona cf. orientalis
TTAAAGAATTCATCAAACTTCGGTAACTATCAGCAAATTTGAGAAAAGGGGTAACTGCGCAAAACGCGATTTTTTGTCACTTTTCAATCTACCACCATTTCAAGCCAGTAAGAGCCCTAGGCTTCAGACTTGGTTTGCTAGCAGTATGGACCTTTTACTTCACAGATCCAACGTTAAAAGTCTGGACATGCCTCCTATCCCGAGCGGTGAGCCGCCAAAGAGGGGCATAAAACGGCGTTTTTCGAACGAGATCGACGTGCGCGCTCGCCCCGCCCATACCGGAAGTGGGTGGGGCTCGCAATTTGCAGCGAGTGTAGCAGGATGATGAAAGAATATTCATGCCAGGTTTGAAGTTCATAGCTACTATGGTTCCAGAGATATAAGCGTTTTAAAACAAAAATTCGGAAAATGCGCAAAGTTACCCCTTTTCGCTCACATATAGCTGTTTTGCATGTAAAGTGGTAGTACCTGATGAAGTTCTCACTGTTTTCATTAATGGAGTACCACATGGACGTCGTTTATAAGCATATGGATGATTTGGAAACTTACATGACTACAACACCTCGACTGCAGTTTTATCCAGTGATACAACCTGGTAGGAGTCTAATGGGTACACTGCATGACATTTGGGGCGACTAGCATACCTAGAGAAGTCATCACGGTTAATTCCTGCGGATTTCCTAGCTGCAGCAATATTTGGTGCCAGCTGATCTATAAAATTTTGTACTCTTGCTATTAAGCTACAGAATTTTGCAATAAAGAGAAGCAGAATATTCATACCAGTATCTGATATTTGAAGTGACTGCCACATGAATAGGAACATGACATAGAGTTATATAAGATGATTTTGAGTACTGGAATCACATGGACTTGGTTGAGATTCCTCTTCATCAAATGCAAGTTCAATTAGTCGGTTGTCCTACACATAAAAAAATTAAGGACTTAATGATTATCCGTATTCTTAACAATTATTATGTAGAGGAGAGATTATTGAGAACCAGACCACTCATTGATAGAGTACAGCACGGGGTCCTGGTAATCTAATATAAGTATAAAAACAATTGAATAAAATTGAAGGATGAAGTACGGATGGCAGGGTCAAAAAGTACATAAACAAGATTTGTAGGGATAATCACATCCACTATACATCCCTACACTTGCTTTGAGGGGTGCAAAAAAGTAATATCTTCCACACGCAAGTCAAGAGTGCTTAATGAATAAGTTAGATGCATCATAATCGAGAAAAGCAAGCGTAGAGTTGTATAGTGGATGTGATTATCCCTACAAACCCAAACCTTATTTATGTACTTTTTGACCCTGCCATCCCTACTTCATCCTTCACTTTTATTCAATTGCTTTTATACTTGTTTCTGTTCTTTTTTAGTATAATTCATTATTATTATGGTTTGCTGTCAATATTCCAGTGTAGAAGATGGGAGGTGCTGAAGATCATATCCGCTCAAAATTCTTAGCCACGCCCCTATGCCTATGTGATGAAGCAGGCTGACAAAGAAGGCAACTGTAGGCGGCCGAAGTAGCAATGACACTTCCGTTTAGGGAGAAAACCAAGTTCTAAGTTTTATTGTTGGCAGCAGCTGATCATGATCTGTACCGTGACGTTACCGCTCCTCGAGCTTTGCGTAGGCTCCATACCATACCATCCATGATCTATCCAGCGGAGCGCTAGCGCTGCACGCGTTAGCAGGTAGCTTGCTTATGCCTACGTTCCTCGAGCCTTGCGTTTTCATATCCATGATCGATCGATCCAGCAGAGCATAAGTGCTGCATGCACATGTGCTAGTGAATCGCCGAGGGCCAGGGAGCTGTCACATGACTTCACCATGACAACACATTCTGAGCATGCGCATTATATCACAAAATGGCGTATCAGACATGCCCAGTGATTTTAATGCGCCATACACACCCACTATTACGTAAATGTCAAATTAACGCTAAATTGGCATGCCACTGCACTGCGCGCTACTTAATGGAATGGAATGGATTTATACTCAAACAAAGATGAGAGGTCAAGGCAATCTTGAGCTAGCCCTGGAAAATAGAAAGAAAGAAAGATTGACAAATGGCCATTTTTTGAACATCTGGTTCTGGCATATACAATTGAGTTGATGGGTGATCTTGGTCTTATTAGATAATTTGCTGGAGATTCTGATTTTCACACTTAGAAATTTCATAAAGTTACCTGTTTTGAGATATTAGGGTATTTGTAATGTATTACATATATGGCTTATCTGTGCCATCCCTACTTATAGAATCTACCGACTATGATACACCCTACTATCGATGCATGCATGTAGTGCTGGAGTGGTATGATTCTTGAAACTAATCTTTTGAGCACAGTGGAGAGCGAAAAAGCGTACAGTCGTTCGCGGCACCCAAGGTTTACTTGGGGTAGTTGGCGCATGCACGTGCAATAGGTACCAGGCCCTTTCTCCTCCTCGATCAAAGGGCCTGGGTACGAGGCTAACTGATGTAGCTAACTCAAAAGTGTGTACTCACAAAATTAAATATATTTGACTCTTCTGAATCATCATCATTGTAGTCTAGCTCAAGAGTAGCATTATTCTCAGCCTGGCAATCATCTGCATCACTTACTTCTGGTATAATGGCCGCTTCAACCACCCCTTCTGTTATTTTGGGTGAAATATACCATAATATTTATTAAAGTTAATTCTTGCAAGCATGGATATTATAATAGTAACCTGTTTCCTTCTCAGAGTCTGAAAAATTTAATTCATCTATTTCCTGAGATGTGGCCATGGCCTGCTCAGCATCCGAGTCTGTGATATCTCTGGTGCTGTCTTTATGGAATAGATGATGCCGGTACACAATCATGTTTGCCACGGTATCTGTCTGAGCTCCACGTATTTGTCGAAGATGAGTAGTACAGCTTCTTGTGCTGGTAGTATAAAGTCTTCCAAATTTTTCTGCACAATGCCCACAGTGAAATCGTTTCTCCATCGCGCTGAGCTACGTACCATATATATTAAATAGTATAGTCTATTCTGCTATAGCGCTACCTAATAATAATATGCATGTACGTGGTCACATGAAAGTCATCTGAATTTGAACTACCGCGCCACGCGAGTTTCGCGGTCAACATCTGATCAAGCCAGTGTGTGCTAGAGCTTCTACTTATTATGAATCTACACCCATGACAAATGCAAACTAGACTCCCGGGAAAAAGTGTATTGCTCTCCACTCCATCCAGCCCACTGCATGACCAGATGATGAAACCAGCCAAAGATTTCAGCTGCACTATAAGCCTGGGATGGATCTCACCACCATAAGCAATCCTTTTCCGACAGTAGATGACGATAGCTCTAATGGTGAAAAATCTTTTGAAGATGAGGAGCAGTGGAGACTATAGTCTACTGTTTGATCGTGACGAGCGTGATTTCACCAATTTGCCTGAGGATCCACAATCTTTTTTCAAATTCACTCCCGGAGAAATCTCTAATTTCAATGATACGACAAACAATGCTTGAACAAGTACTGGGACAGAAACGTTTGGTGGAGAGACAAGATGGTTTTGAAAATTAGCATACTAAACTGGCATCTAAAGTGAAACAGCCACTTCCATCCAGCTCAAGCAGTGAAGGGAAATGAAAGCGTTTGGTGAGTCGTACCTTATCTGTAAGTCTCTCTGAAGTACTAACTATCACATTAGTGTCCTGTCATGTGATATTTGGACCCCCGTGCAGACTCTGAAGGCTAACCCTGCCATACAGACCCTGGAAACTAACTCTGCTAACCATTTATACCAAGAATCCATCTAAATTTCTGCTATAGTTGATAACATGCATGGGGGTCCATATATTTTAGAAATATGAAGGCCGGGGCGTCTAAATATTTTGAAATAATATGTGACCGGATTTGGGAAAACCCTCTGTAAGCGATTTTTCAAGAAAATTGCAATCGCTATTTAGATCATTAGAATGACCTTTGAACTAACCATGCAGCAAGTTTGAATGCGCTAGCGCAAGTAGTTTTGAAGTACAAACGTTTTAATGCACTCGCATGGGAAATATTAAAACGGAGAAATTACGTCCAGAACGCGTTGCTAGGGGGTTTATTACATTTTCTGTATACTACCCGTTTACTAGCGTGCGCAATGTGCATCACGTTGTGTTACGTAATAATCAGCTGACCTGACCGGCTGACACAGTACAGTTTTTTGAAGTAGCCATGAGAGATCTTTACGCAGTGGACCAGGATAGGATCTCAGGAGTGCGAAAGAAAAAGGTACGCTACTGTACTATCATTCAGTATAGAGAGGGTCATGGGCTACCTTTTTTAATTATTTTTAGCCATCTTCGTACTTTAATATTGTACGAAGCGAAGCTAGAGAGAATAGCATGACATACAGAACACTACTATGAAGGCTGCTCAGTTATGACGCTTTCTTTTAGCTGGTGGTGGTGTG
Organism: Cliona cf. orientalis; assembly: GCA_963930775.1. NCBI lineage: Eukaryota > Metazoa > Porifera > Demospongiae > Clionaida > Clionaidae > Cliona > Cliona cf. orientalis. The sequence goes on from OZ005689.1 coordinate 21,559,318, forward strand.
GTATGCTCGGCCTGCATAGGACATGGACATATGAGATCCTGGCACTCGGGTGGGCAAAATTCTCTGATCTTGTCATGAAGATACTGCCGGCGCTCTAATGAAAGACCCAGTGGAGGAATGATAGGTGGAAGATCAGCTGCATCTGGCTTCCACTTATCGTCTCGTAGAAAATTCAGCGCTCTCTCTGGACTGGTGACAGAATCCTTCGCTACGACGACTCCTGGCTTGAGATGTGAGAAGTCAGGTGGTGCATTGCTTTGATGCCTTTCAGTGCTGTTTGAAAGGGGTGTCAAAAAACTGTGCCCAGTTGTAGGTAGGTACCATTATTTTGCCATCCTGTGTTCCTACTAGTTGTGCATGGTTCACAACTGCAGAACTCTCAATCACCTTGACAGTGTCTTCAAGGCACCCAATCTTTGCCCGACGATATGCCTGCTTGAATAGGCCGAAACACCAATCGGGCGAAAACTTTGTGTGCCCAACTACGTGCAAGGAATGACAAACTTATCGTCTCATTGAGGCCAACCAGGACTCGCCACACTAGGTACTGCATGATGAACCGGTGTTTATTTTGGCCGCTACAGTTGTCTGCATGGAGGTGTAGCTGAGTCTCCCCTAGATTGTGTGTCTGAAGGAAGTGATGTAGCATGCTTATGATGTTATTCGCCCCTTTGCCCGTGTTGACAGCCTCATCAATGAGGTAGTTGACCTGTATGAAGTGGTATTTTACATGCTATGATAGTGTACTGATCATGAATAATGTATTAATCCTACCTGTCTTGGTACAGCCTCACAACAAATGCCAAAAATGACACACTTGCAATCAGTGTATAAAAGTGGCCAAGTTGAAATCAGGTAGCTAGACTACAGGTCATTGGTCTGGAGATACCTGCTAGAGGGATGTTAGACCACAGCTAAGGCCTTCAAATCAGTGCCAAACGTTGAATCAAGCAGCTGGTGTAATGATCATTGGTCTGGAGATACCTGCCCAGGGATGCGAGGCCAACAGCGGATGTCTTCCAAAGGGATATAGATCTGGACTCAATGACTGGTGGCGATACTGCTCTCAGCCTCACAGCTCTTGGACCTGCCACTGAGACTCTGGTTGAAACTTAAACCGTATCCAGGTGCCTAACTCCTGGGCCTTGTTGAACTTTGAGGCCGCTGGATCAAGCTTGATAGCCTTGCCAGCCAGCCCTCTTACAAGCCTATTGCCAATGCCAAAGCCCTTAGCTGGAGAGCCCTTAGCTCTATTCTGTCCAGTCAGCACGCAATCTATTGTATATTAAATAATAATTATCATAATAATAATAAATACTATTATAGTATACGTATTGCGCGAGCCAGCGCGCGAGACGACCCCGTACCGTACAGTGCGATACAATAAGAACGATTCTCATATGCACAGTATGTATGCTAAACAGCTGGCCATTTTGGGTATGTTGATTCGAAGCCTAGGGTTTATAACCTTACAACCATGTAGCAATTGCATTGTTTAATATCTATCTGTATACTCTCTTGCAGGGTCAAGTTTTACGACTGAGGGGGCTGGCGCAAGACCGTGACTATGTTTACCAGTGGTAGCTGATTCTTCAAGTCTTTTCCTCCAGGTATAGAAAATTATCCCCTGGTTAGCCTGTAAGAATACCGTAGACTCTGGTTAATAAGCGCATGCGCTTATAGCGGTAAACGGAATGCCAGTATGCGCTTAATAAAGGATATGCGCTTATATGGCACATAACCACGCCCACAAACGTTTGGGCACGTGATGGATGCGAAGCCGGCTAACACTATATAGCGCTCGATCGAGTACTTCAACGTTTACAGTTGCCGCTCAAGATGACGAGTGCTGGCGATTTGTCGATCTTCTTGCATGATAACGTTATTCGTGGCCATCATTTCTCCAAAGATAGCTGGACTCCAAATACTTTCCAGCCGGTCAAGCTCAGGTTCATAGAATGCCACGCCTATTAAGCACATGCGCTTAATAAACAATAGCTTATGACAAGAAGAGGGCATGCGCTTAATAAATAATGTGCGCTTAATAGCGAGGTGCGCTTAATAACCAGAGTTTACGGTACCACAACTACAGTATGTGTGCATAATCTTAGCCAGGCTCGTGCCCAACTCTTTGGTGGGTGTTAATTGGAAAATGTACACCACCAATCCTTATAAATACTCCCCATAAGGCCATGCGAAATTAATTTCTGTTTCTTATCCCTGCCTGCATGTAGTCTTGTACCCAGCCCCCTTTCACAAATGTGTATAGGGCTGCCGAGGAATGTATGACGTCACGTATTTCTGGTGTGCGTGAATAAGAAATGCAAATAAATTAACATTCCATTGGGCACCAAGGGTTATATTGCGTACGAACGCGCACGCACATAATCATTAATGTGCATTCCGTTCATGCCTGCGCAGTCATGTATGTGACTTGATCCGTGCATCTGTTGCATGGGCGACAGGCCCTATACATGTTTGTCCAGACCCCTTCTCTCTGCGTGCGTGAAAGGGGGCTGGGCACGAGACTAGCCTGCATGTACATTATGTACTTTTGATATTCAGATTTCAGCTGGATGATGTCATCAAGCCAAAACCAATATTAATTAACCATTCAGGGTGTGTGATCTCCTCATAGTCGCTCTACAAACTTTTATAATAATTATAGAAAATCAATGGAGTGCTTACGTCTCTCAGCCTCTACCAAGAATGTTGGTCAGCAACGATCAATCAATAACTATGAATGTTTGCCCTGGCCCTCCGGAACTATAATACAGCACCTTAGCAACCACGTGCATATGCATAGCAAGATATTAAATTTTCTACCCTACATGTACATATTATATCTGATATGATTATCTTCTTAGGTGTTTCTAAAAAGGTTATCTTCTCTTTTTCTGGAGTATGTATACTCTTGATACAACACAAAAGGTCAGAATTGAGTGTGTCACCCAAAGGTCATGATGCTAATTACTACTCACTAGAGCTGTTTGGGGAGGAACCTGTTTCTTGTAAGGATGCCTCAACCTCAATTTGTCAGTGTGTGGGGTGTATTATGGGTGTTTCTATGAGAGTGTCTCTTCTATGTATGTGTGATGACCATAATAGACCCACCACTGGGCTCATCTCTCTCTCTCTCCACTCACATATGCATGTACACATATACATACACATTTGTGTATCATTGTCTTCTGGAATTGTGGAGTCTCCAGATGAAACTCCTATGATTTCTAAATGATGTGCATCATTAAACCAGACAGCTTTTTGAGCTGCTTTGTGTTACTTTCTGATAATTTTATTTACAGCAACATATACCACACAATTTGGCCACTTAGGGTCCCTCTATCCAACTGGCTTGTGTAACTAGAACCAAAGTGCTGGTAAAATATTGTCAAGAATGAGGTGATAGTGAGACCTTAGCTTTACATTGTAAGTTGCTTTTAATATCACTAGCTTGTGCTGTCATTCAGTTATTGTCATTATTTCTGTGTACTACTGCTACACATAAGTTTTACTTCATAGCCAAATTACATAGAGCCTATGGCAACTTTTACCACATGGGAGAAAAGTTGTAGATTAATTTTTTTTGGGCAAAAATTTAATATTTACATGCAAGTTGTCCAACAAACATTTGTGATGATTTTTTTTCTACAATCAATTTGGAAAACATAACATAACAGTAGCAATGATAAATACCTGACATAGAATATGAAATCACGAACAATATAATATAATAGTCTGATCTGAATTATGGTAAATAATATCAGTTAGTATAATATTGAATAATCATGAATCATCGGTCATTGTACTTGTAGCTAATCTGACAATGTGGAGATCAGCTCTTCGATTGCTCTGATCTGGTTGATCGTGGTGCACGTATCCATAGTTATTTTAGCGCGGCAGTGTGGACAGGAAGACTCCATCCTTAGCCATTGCTCAGCACAATCTCGACACATCAGAATTGTACAGCACTGTGACACTAACCATGGGAACTTCGCCAGATTCTTGCAAATGATACAATTAAGTTGATTCTTCACAGCTTCAATGGACCTCTCTAATACCCTTTTCTCCTCTTCGAAACAAGACTATTCTTCTCACCCTTTCTAATTCCTGTTTCTCCAAGGATTTTGAAAGGCCTGCCTCTATCTTCTCAATTCGAGTTGTTACATCCTTCAGCTTAGTAAATTCAGCATTTGTAGCAGAATGTGACATTTGTCCATCGTTCAGTTGGCTATCTCCAGATGCTGTAAGATCTATGCACTCCCTTATCTTGAGATTGCTGTTGGTTGCTGCTTTTATCAGCTTGAAGGGAGGTAAATCAAAGTCGGAACCGGAATCAGAAAATTCCACCACAGGTCGTTTCTTCATTCCATGAAATTCCAAATAATCTTCATTTCGTATAGCCTTCATTTTACGTGTGCTTCTCCAAAATTTTGGTCCTGTAACACATGTTAGCAAATGAATCTGTCTATGCAATGCAATAATAATGCCTATCAGAACCATGCTTCATGAAACTATAGTTGGCTACTAGAGGATTCTATGTGATAGAAAATCGAGAGACTAAGTAGAACCCAATGCATGCAGGGGCTCTACAGATCAATGAATTACATTGTGGTAACCATGGCCTATTTATAATGTATTTAGATCCAAGCAACAAGGCTATAGTAAAATAGTACTGAAAAGTACTAGAAACAAGAATTGATAAAGAAGCAATTACCAAGTATTCCTCAATATGTGAGCGGATTTGAGAAAAGGGCCCACTTCGCGCATTTTCCGAAATTTCGTTTTAAATCGCGCATAACTTTTGAACTGTAGTAGCTATGAGCTTCAGACTTGGAGCAAACATTCTTCAGTCATTATTCAACACTCGCTGTAAATCTCGCGCCCCGCCCACATCCGGTGTGGGCGTGGCGCCCGTGCGTACCGATCGCGTTCGAAATCGGCCGTTTTATGCCTCACTTCAAGCGTTCAGTGCTTTGGACAGGAGCTTAGCCAGACTATCTAACGTAGGATATCTTTAGTAGAAGGTCTGATCTGCTTACAAACCAAGCTAGAAGCCTAAGGCTCTTATAGTTTTTGTGTGGTGACAGCTTGAAAAGTGCCAAAAATTCGCGTTTTGCACGAAGTGGGCCCTTTTCTCAAATCCGCTCACATACTATGCCAGCTGTCGACCTTTTGAACCCACAGCAGCTCCCATCACTATAGTGTGCTTTACATAGAATAATAATAATTATACTATCGACCAAGTACATGTGACCCCTATAATACTACTCCTACTCGGTACTATTGTAATAGGTATAACTATAGCTTGTTAAAATTCAATTAGGAGTTAGGTTCTAGCTGTCATGATACTTGAAAAAACTTAGTCTATAATATTATTACAGCTGTGGCATCGACACATGGAAATATTACAAGTATTCTGAGGTTACAAAGGTTCGGCCTGGACAAGTCTACTAATTTCAGAAGCCAGCCCACTGGCGGTAGTTACTGGCAATTTGATTGTACACAATGTCAAGATTTACATAAATTTATGATACACTCACCCCTTGTCCCAGCACTATCGGGAATTCTCAAGTTGTCCGAGTCTAGGATGATCACGGCATCACCTCCAAACGCTTCTGCTGAAGCAAGATCGTTCACAGTTGATATTTCTTCTAGTGGAAGATTGAAGGTTTTCTTGAAAACAGCCTCAAGTGGGTCATAACTACTTATTTCTAAGGTTTTTGTCCACGATGGAGCACTCTTTTTTCCTTCTTGTGTGGCAACTCCTGGAGGCTTGTTTCGAATCAGCGATAATGATGTACTAGGCTTCCATTTCTTGGACATACCACCACTTGTTCCGGGGAGGCTACTTGTAGGCTGCTGATAAGCGTATAGTACGCCGGACGAACCTGGCCTACATTTGCTGCCATCGTCAGCTTTGGATGGATCTCCGTTGATGGTCCAATAGGTTTCATAGCTCAAATCCAGACATGAAAACTCCGCTGGCATCAGGTGTTGCTACGCTGCCGTCATCACTTATTAATACTATGGATTGCGGGAATACATTGAATATCTTCCCGATAGTAGAAGCACTCATCTGGCTCTCTCGCAGCTTCACTGACAATTTGTCGTTTCTTAAAGAATATTGTTCGTCGAATGACATCTCGATTTTCTTTGATTTAACTTGCACGCGTACTTTTGCAGAATGACGTGACTAGTGACTGATGCTAGCTTTAGGTAGATCTAAGCCCGTGCGGCAAAATTAATACCACACCTACAAAATTAGTCATAGTATATGTACGCAAAATTCAAAATGGAAGCAGTTGAACAAGTGGACGCTGATATTGTGGAAGGCTGCAAAGTCTAATCGACAGAGGGATGTCTTACGAAGAAATTAGCCACTTCCTTTGCACAAGGCATCCTTCAATCTCTCGAGGCTTGTCTGCAAGGAGTATAAGGCGTTTTTGTGCTTCAAGAGGAATAGGCAAAAGGAAAGAGACGGAACTAGATCACATTATATCCCAGAGCATTTCTGAGGTGAGTCTGTATGGTGGCTGTGGCCACAGTATCAGGGTAGTCAGCGGGCTGGATGGCTATTGTCGGACTTGCGCATGCATGACTGCACAATAACATACATACTCCCATACTCCCGATTTGAGTGCCGTCTGCATTGTGGCTATATGTAATAAAATGCATGTACAAAAGCGCTTGATTGTGAATACAATTTGATACTAGCTGCATCTATCTGTGGATTGCACCAGTTTTCATTTAGAATTCCATAGTATTATACAGTTTAACTTTATAAATATTCAATAACAAACAATGGGTTTGATTGTGACGACTGGATATTAAATCTGATCACCCCTGGATACTGACCATATATGTATCTTGGTGAAAAATTCACCAATGAGAGCTGGTGACAAAGGTAGTGAAAATTTTCTTCCTGGCTAAAATCAATAGTCATGCACACATTCAGGTTGGCATTTCATATGGACATAAAATGATGACTGGTCACCTATTAGCAGCTAAAGGACTACATGTTTCAGAGATTAGAGTTGGTGATTCATTGAAGAGGATGTGTCCAACTGGACATGCTGCTAGGAGGACGAACAGTAAACCATATTAATCCTGTCAGATACTCGGCAGACTACTTTGGACATAAGCTACACCTAGATCAAAATGAAAAACTTTCTACATTTGGAGTTACATGATTGCAAGGGATGGATTTTCGGGAAAGATTGTTGCTTATATGACACTACCAATCAAGAATAATGTGGCGATCTATGATGGAATATTCAAGTTAGTGTATTAATGACTATCTATGACATTGAAATAATTATTCTTATTGATACACAATAATATAATAATATTATTATAGGAGTGCAGTTGAGCAGTATGGATTATGGGATCAAGTACGTGTTGATCATGGGCGGGAATTTTATCTAATCTTATCTATTCAAGAAAAGTTGAGAAGAACCTTTGGTTGTAGTGGAATTTCACCATATGTTCAAACAAGATCCACAGAGGTACAATAAATTAACATAATATACCGCGCAGTACAGTTGCTAACTATAAGCCATAATTATAATAATTATGATGTGACCTCTCCAAATAGAACCTTATAGTAGAAAGGATGTGGCCGGAAGTTAACCACAGGGTAAATTATCCTATAAAACGGAAGTTAATTGAGTTGGAAGATCAAGGACTCATTGACATGGAACTACCAGCTACAAAGTTTTGTGTATCATTTGTATATGTGAATGTTGCTTCTGAGGCCTCAAGCTATTTGTTGAAGCCTGGAATGCTCATCCAGTTACAGGTATGTAATAATAATAATGTATCATAATAGATATAGAATCTAAATTTCCGTGTATGTAGGTGGGGGTACTCCTAACAACAGATCAGAGCAGAGAGTTGGAACAACTCCTCTTAATGTAGGATCCCTACCCTCCAGCTCTGCAGCTAAGCAAGAATATGAAGCACAGGGAGGGCAAATAGCAGCTGCTAGCTTGTTTGGAGTCGACCCACTCCGTAATAGACCAGACCTTGTTATGAGAAGAGATGGGCTTCTTGCAGCAAGCAACCCTCCATTTAAAAGCATATTCTGTAATACTGTAAGCGGAACAGGAAATCAGCTGAAAGATTGCATACTTACTTTTATTCATATTAGCCATGACTTAGAACAGCTTTTATAATTGTTTCAATTTATATTTTTTTACATTACACGAGATGATGATAATAATATTATGCTGGTCAATATTATTGGTACAGTGACATTGTGCGAATAAATAAAGTTGACGATCTTTACCCAAATCGCTAAAAAATTTATTATTATTAACATGGACCAATTTTGCAGATGATTTTTGCGCGGGTGCTGACTCGACAGGAAAGAGGTCAGGGCTGAGGGCTGAGAGCTTGCTGGCTCTTAGGAAGGAGCTCGGGGCTGGGAGTTAAGAGCAGAGCGGAGCTAGCACGACAGGTTTATGTGGCCAGTACTAAACCAAGGGCAGCTATAAATTTGATACAATAGATGGTAAGCCTGTGGTGACCTTGTGTTGGATTCCAGCTACTACTAAATAAGCTGTCGTTTGCTTGTGGGGCTGAGAGCAGTATTGCCACCAGTCACTGAGTGCAGATCTATCCCTTTGGAAGACCTCAGCTGTTGGCCTCGCATCCCTGGGCAGGTATCTCCAGACCAATGATCATTACACCAGCTGCTTGATTCAACTTTTGGCACTGATTTGAAGGCCTTAGCTGTGGTCTAACATCCCTCTAGCAGGTATCTCCAGACCAATGACCTGTAGTCTAGCTACCTGATTTCAACTTGGCCACTTTTATACACTGATTCACTTGCGAGGTGTAAGAAAATACATAGGGCCAGGCTGCTGAGGATCACTAGGGTAATGCACCTACATGTATTGCATAAAATATAAGTTAGTGATAAGAATTCAGGATGTGCACCCTACTTGTTGGGGCATATCAAAGCTGAAGTGCATTTCTATCTTATGACATGCAGGTCGTAAGCAGCTGCCAATTGGTGGGACTTGAAGGTGGCCGTCAACAGTAAAGGTCTTCTTTAGTGTCTCTTTTGCTGCATCAATGGCACTCCCGTAGAAAGACCTCTCTTGAGTGGCCAGCTGCAGATGTTCCTCCGCGTCCTTGAGGACCTATGAATCACAGACTGTGATAACGTCCTTCGGTAAGTAGATGTATTTAATAGTTACTTGTGACTTTGCTGATTCTGGGGTGTTAGCAGCCCTCATCATTTTGATACTATTTTGTTGGCACACCCAACACAAATCCGACATAGGTTTCATGACAGTTATGTGGGGTGCCAACTGATGCCAGAGAGAGGTGAAGGTGGTATAGGCCGCTGCTTTTGATATCCGCTTCATCGGAAGCCTGCTTGTACTCGATCCACACTGCCTGCAGCATTCAGGTAATGTCAAGTATCTATAGGAGTGTGTACATGTGCACTAGTATGCGTTTGTGTGCGTATGTGAGATGTTATTCTGTGTGTGCATGTGCATCTGTATGTGAGATGTCACTCTGTGTGAGATGTGTGTACGTGTGTGTGTGCGTGCATGTGTGAGATGGCAATGTGTGTACATGTGTGTGTGCATGTGAGATGGCAATATCTGTGTGTGTGTGTATGTGTGAGATGTCACTGTGTGTGTGCGTGCGTGGGTGAGATGGCAGTCTGTGTGTACATGTGTGAGGTGGCACTGTGTGTATGTGTATGTGAGATGGCAATATCTGTGTATGTGTGAGATGGCACTCTATGTGTGTGTATGTGAGATAGCAACACATTGTTGCAGAGATCTGGATGGATAATCTTTGTATGTGTACGCCTCAAGCACAATGTATGCAAGTGTGTGGGGTATGTATTTCTGTGTTTTGTGACTGTTTATGAATGGGGATGCATGGTGTGTGTATTCACTAAGAGACGTATGTGTATGTGTGTGGTTGTATGTGTACCTTCTTTGTTGTATAGTGTCCCGTTTGTAACCAGGGATGCGGCCAGGTAAAAGAATAGCATTGTTCTCTGCATAATTGTACAGGAAAGTGAGGAGATTTTTAATCTCCATCTTCAGCGCACTCTTGGGCTGGCATTTGGTGTTCCCATGAATTCTGGGTGTCAACCCAGTAGCTAAGTAGCTGGCCTTCAGACTTTTGAAGCGATCCAATCCTGCAATGGACTTTTTGACTGCTGCACATGTTCTGTAATTACTGCCCTACCTATTCCATGCAGTTTCAGAAATGTTTCCCGATAGACTGGTACTCCTTGATGATGGAAGGCCATGCGGTGCCGCTGTGTGGATGGTCTGCGGGAGCTGCTAGTCTGGGAACTACTAGGAAGGAGAGCTGAAATCTGGCCGAGGATAACCAGGTCTAACTCCTTCCAGCTCAGCTTTGCACATTGCATTCTAGCTTCCTCATACTGCACCCTGGTGAAGGATGTGTAGCAGGGTTTGCCAGCGTTCCACATCCCTTCTCAAGGAATTCCGTCAGCTTGGGGTCTGGATCATCCTATAACATTAATTTCTGTGAGTAAACTACTAATTTTACTAAAATTATTGCCTATGTCAAGTACAATTTCTGCTGTTTCCTCCTGTAGAGAGTTAAGGCAGGTTCTCTCGGTGAAGCGGACTTTGGCAGAGTGGGATGTTCCTGCTCCATTAGCTCGGGTGGTACTTGGCTGACAACATTGTCTAGGTCAAGCTCTTGTATCAGTGGCTCATCACCACCACCATCATCAAAATCACAGCTGTTGTCAATCTCAAGCTCTGTGCACATAGCTAGCTTATTAGTATTGTATTGTAGCTACAGTTTAGTGTGTATGCGTATTAATTTTACCACTGAAGTTAGAAAAGTGCTCTTCCACTTCCTCTATAATAATAATAATTCGGTAAAGTACCAATAAGTTGTGAGTACATTCCACTTACCATCGCTATCGACAGGGTCATCCCCACAAAAGAAGTCCTGGACGAAGTTCGAGAGGGCGGGCCATCGTAATCTCCGAAAAGGTCGTGGCCTTTTCGAAACGAGGCGTTGAGAGCACGAGCAGCGTCTCTGGCGTTCGACATGGCGAAAAGACAAGAAACGAAGAGATCGATCTGCTACTCTGTCAAACATCCACAACTACAAGTACCCGCGCACGCACTTTGTAATTAGCGTCCGTAGCAACGCTGTCGGTACACTATACACGCTGCCGCTCGGTCTCCTGGACATGTCGGGACGGTTTGGCTTATACTGGTCTTGTCAGGAAGAAGTGGTATCTGTAACTTCTGTTTCATAGAGAAGAGAGGTCAGTCTACCCATTTATGTCAAAAAGTCGATTTTCATAGTATATGATATGACTCGCTAAAAATGCCTATAGCAAAAATCGGGCGCGCGTGTTACGGAGGGTTTTCCCAAATCCGGTCACATATATGGACCAGGGGAAACAAAAAAGGGTGTGTTACAGACCCTAGTATTAAAAGCCTTTTTGAGCGTTTTGAAGGCATACAAACCAGATTATCTACCGATTGCATGATTATGCTTACAGCACGCACAGATATCTAGAACACAAGATCTGGCGATTTTTGTGCCAATGATAACGGATGGACAAACCGATTGCTTTACCCTTTGCACATGTGCAAGGGGTCAAGTAATCAATCGGTTGTGTCTGGAGCGCAAACTCGAGTTATCTGTGTACCAAGGATGCATCTTGTGGGGATCTCGTGTTGTCATACCAGAGGACTATCGTGAACATGTGTTGTATCAGCTGCATGAAGGTCACCCTGGAGTGGCTAGGATGAAGAACCTTGCCAGGATGTATGGATGTATGGATGTATGTATGTTTGGTGGCCAATAATTTCTACAGACATTGAATCGACCATTCGCCAGTGTCAACAGTGTCAACTGCAACAGTCTACACCACCCGTTACTCCTCTACAGTCATGGACATGGCCTACCTGACCTTGGGCCAGATTGCATCTCGATTATGCAGGTCCATTTGAAGGCAAAATGATTTTGGTGTTAATTGACGCTCATTCAAAGTGGATCGAAGCAGTTCACACTGCAAATGCGACATCTACGACGGTGATCAAAGAGCTTCGGGAAAAGTTTGCCCAATTTGGTATACCTCAAACTATCGTAACAGATAATGGTACATGTTTTACAAGTGCCAATTTCCAATCTTTTTGAGTGATAACGGTATCCATCATCTAACTACTGCACCCTACCACCCTGCATCTAATGGTCTTGCCAAACGGGCAGTCCAGATCGTTAAGAAAGGCTTGAAAAAGAATGAGAAAGGAACTTTTCGTACTCTATTATCACATTCCTTGTTTTCCTATCGGATTACACCTCAGACTACGACATCGGTATCACCTGCTGAGTTGTTGAAGAGACGACCTAGATCGAAACTTGATTTGCTGCGTCCAAATCTCGCAGAAAGGGTGGAGAGGAAACAGCAGTCGCAGAAGGAGCAACATGATAGTCATTCTAAGGAGAGAGAGTTCAGTACTGGTACGAAAGTGTGGGTACGAAACATGCAAAGAGGTGACAAGTGGTTGCCTGGAATTATTTTAGCAAGGAAGGTTCAGTGACTTACCATGTTGAGATATCTAATGGCAGAGTTCGTAAATGTCACACTGATCAATTGAGAGTTCGCACAGTACAGCCTGAAATGCCAGATTCCTTCAATCCACCCACTCTTCCTCTCACATCTACTGCTTTGAGTTCAGATGTGCCAGATCATTCACCAGTTGAGCCTCCGAATGGAAATGATACTACTGCGGTCGAGACTGATTCTAACCCGAGTACTCCTAATCATGAACCATCAGCTGAACCATCTAACGAACAACCAACTCTTGAATCACCTGTAGTAACATCACTTACTGAAACTGAACATCGTTCTTCTCGTACACATCAACCTGTCGATCGATTTGAGCCCAAGTGGTAGAGCACTAATGTTGATCTACACTTGGAACTCTGAACTTGGACTTTGTTTACGTTTATTATTTTTGTTTGCATGCATTAAAATTTAATAATTGTTCCTTGAGGTTAATGACATGATGTATTACTTTAATTGTCCCTTCTTTTAAAGGAGGAAGGAATGTGATATATTTGTATTTGTGATGTAATGCTTATTGTGGTTTTGTTTACTTTCTGCTTTGTGTCTATTATTATAACGTGTATGCATGGTTGTGAGAGTTATCTCTGGAGTCAATGTGTGCAATATAAGCATCAGAAGTTATTCCTATTGCTGGATCTAAGTCACTACAATTGTGAAAGGTATAATAGATTGTTACTATGGATTTTTATGATACTGTCCACGTCCTGTACATGCAGTAGTGGTCAAGAGATGCTATGAAAATATCAGCCAGACTTTCAACGAACAGCAGTCTGGAAAATAAGAATTTACTGAGCAACAATCTAAGCGGCGGAAGTACCTATCACGCCGATAAAGGGTAAGACATACCATACCTACTTATTTCTTGAATCCCAATAATTGACACCCTGTCTAATTATAATATTAGTTTGGGCGCACACAGTCAGGTGCATTAAGGACCGGGACCAGCACTAAAACAGTGACAAGTCCCTTGCATACAAGGCCTTAGATCTCCACTTGTGAGCATGTCAGAGACATGAAACAAACTCCATATGAATCTTTACTGCCAATTTCAATTCCGTTTGAAAATGCATATTGCGTAGATTGCATATACTGGGCATGCGCACCCCCTCCAGTCAGCCTTGTAGGAGGAGCTGGCGCATGCAGCATGCATGCAACATGTATATCCATGTACAAGTACAAGCCTGTACGCGAGCACGTGGAGGCTGATTCAGCTACATGGGTCGAATGATCATGAACCAGCAAAAGCGCTCTTCTGGGTTTGTGACGATTAGGCCACTCAGTCAGCCATCCAGTTCTGTAGGACCAAGTTACTCTCTCCCAACTACTGTGCTTCAGCAGGTAAGATAGCAGTTGGAAGCATGTGGGGTGTGTATTAATTGGAAATATACTACTTATTTTAGTGCCGCCAACCTAATATAATAATCCAAGCTTCCTCCACCCAAAATGTTGGGCAAGTTGTGGCACCACAAAGTCAGCCTAGTTGCAGTGCTGGCACAGAGCCTATTCTGTCATACTCAATCAAAATTGTCCCCAAAAGGAAGGCCGAGTATGTAATACAGAAGCTGCATAGCGTCACTAAACGATTTCACTCCATTGAAGAATTAAAGCAAGCTCTTGATGAAGCTTATCAGGAAAAGGTATCACTGGAGAACTTCGGCTACATAGCCAGGGCGTGGTGCCAAGGGCAAGCAACGTTGGTTAGCCAGTACAGAAGATCTTGAAGATATGTACCGTATTCATCGTGGTAAAGTAGAGATCTTGCTGTGGTGCAATGCCTCTGATCAAGCTGCAAAGAAACGAGCACACTCTCCTGATGTAGAGGACGAAAGTGAAGGCCGAAAACATGCTAAATCCTCTCGCTATGACAAGTTTACAGATAAAATGACTGAAGTAGAAGCAATTGAAGCTAAATTGCGAGAGAAGCATGCTGATCGTATATACAGTGAACATCAGCTTCGGTCGTGGGCACACCTGATACAAAGGAAGAAGCATAGTTCCTATCTATGATAATGCACCTGACAAACCATTCTGGAAAACGACAAAAAAGAGCAAGAGTGTGACATCTGGAAGCACTAGTGCCTCTCTAATTTTGGGGTGTAATGAAGGAAGCTCAAGTCGGGATTCTCCAGGCAAGCGCATTAACATGCGAGGAAAGTGTATGGGCAGCTGCTGCAATTGCATAAATTATGTGAAAATGGAGTGGTTACTACGGAACAATATGAAGAAATGAAATCAGACATGGAGGAAGTGAAGAAACATTAATTACAGTTTATGTCAGACAATTGGATGCACAACTCAATAGCCACAATGAACAATCCATGAATTACACATTCTTGCAGTTATGCTAGAAAATGCTGCATGTACTAACTGTGTGGGTGGAACTATATGCATGATATCCTCATGATCTTTGAGGAAATGTTTGACGTAGCTAAATGCTAGTTCAATAGGGTTGAAATCAGGGCTATATGGTGGTAAATAGATCAGTAGAATGCCAGCACTGTTGAAGAGGTCTTCCACTTCTTGTACGTGGTGGATAGAGCAGTGAGCAGTTGTCCATTACTGCTATGGACTTGGGACTGTAGCCATCGAAAGGCAGCATCTCTGGAATCAAACTGCCACGAACAAAGTCAAAAAACTTTTCCCCATTCACCATTCACCGAATCATTAGTCAGCTCATTTGCTACTATTCCTTCTGTACTCATGGCAGAGATTGCAGAAATCCGCTGGCCTCGAACAAGCAACCTAGGACACACGGCTCGCTCACCACGCAGTGCATATCCATATTTTCTTAGCATGTCTTTCATTTTCGAGCCCGTCTCATCAACCCACACAAACATTTCCTTTGAAAAAGTGAATACATTGGCTACAAATGATGCTCTAAGATCAAGGCATCTCTGCAGAGCAATATGTTGTACCTTCTTGCGGGTCATTCCGTAACTAGCTAGTAACCTGCATAACGTTGAAGTAGACACAACGGTACCATGGCACTCATATCTTCCACCTTGCTAGCAATTTCCGATAGTTGCCAAGTCAGGGAGTCAAGTATCATCCCAATGATATAAATCTCATGATGGCTGTCTAGTTTACGCTCTCGTTTAGGCTGTAGCTTGTGATCTACTTCACCCGTAGCTTCAAAGAGCTTGAAAATGTTGTATGCTGTACCCACAGAGATGTTGAGATTTGAAGCGATCTTTTCAAAACCATGACCAAGAGCTATACGCTGCCACACAATTCGCCAGCGTAGATCATTGGAGTACGGAGCTCTTCGTGTTGGTTCGGCAGAACGAAACATCTTAAATATGGCAACCGTCAACAAATTATAAATTTTACCGCGTATAGTGCGCCGTGCGTAAGCGGTATAGTGCGCATGCCCATACCATACCTCGCGCTATGCGCATTTTCAAACGGAATTGAAATTGGTTATATCTCTTACCACATCAAAGGCGCTTGCTAATTAGCCACGCCCACTCACCTTGGAGGGCGTGGCCGATCTCAAACGTGCACTATTATAGCATTAAAGCCAAAATCAGAGGACAAGCATTACAGCATTAAAGCCAATATCAGAGGACAAGCACCCTTGCTAGCATCATGGTAGGTATTCAATACATCCTAATCTACAAGAAGAATACAGTGGTCCCTCCTTTGAGAGACCCCTCTAGTGAGAGACCACCTCTTAAAAATTGGATGCACCATACCACTTTACATATAAACTGCCCTCTGGTCAAAGACCACCTCTAAAACCCGACCCACGACCACCAATTATGTGGAAAACCATCACATGACCTCTGGCACCAATTAATTAAGCTTTGAACTTGAACCTTGACATATCAGATATTGCACGTGCACATTTCCAGGACTGCCACGTGGTAACACTGAATAGCTCAGTACAGTATAGTACAAAGTGTAGTGTTTAGCCTATTAGCTAGCATGTCATCGAGAAAGAGAAAGGTTCTCACATTGGAAGAGAGAGTTTCTGTCCTAAACAAGCTTGAAGGACAATCATGCCGCTCAGTTGCTGAAGAGTTAGGTGTTGGCAAGACACAGATTCAGAACATTGCGAAGGATAAAGATGACATCTTAAAGCGGTGGGCAGCTGGAGAATCTTCAAAAAAGAAGTATACCAAGGTCAGAAAAACCAGCTATGAAGAGGTAGGTATAGTGGTCTGGGAGTGGTTCACTAGAGCACGAGCTAAAACTATCCCTGTGACGCCATAATGTACGCATCCGAGCTGGGCATTGACCAGTTCTCTGGTTCAAATGGGTGGCTTGAAAAATGGCAAAAGCGTCACAATGTATGTTCGAATGGTTAATTGTCTTGTCTGGAGAAGCTGCAGATGCAGATTCGACTGTTGTGAGTGACTGGGGCGAGCGTCTGAACACCATTTGTCAAGGGTATGCTTTGAAAGATATCTTCAACGCTGATGAAACGGGCCACTTTTATAGGGCTCTGCCTACACGATCAATGGCTGTAAAAGGAGTTAAAACTAGCGGTGGAAAGAAATCAAAAGAGAGAATCACGGTATTGCTTGCTTGCTCTGCCATTGGAGAAAAATTAATTCCATTTGTGATAGGCCATAGTGAACGACCTTGTTGTTTAGGGGCCACCTGTGCCTCCCAGTAATTTATACTGCTAACAGAAAAGCATGGATGACAAGTGCACTCTTTGAGAGTTGGCTTGACAAGATCAATAACAAAATGAAAGCTGAGGGCAGGTCCATTTTGATGTTTGGTGATAACTGTACAGCCCATCCTGATGTACTGCGATCAAATGTCAAATTGGTGTTCTTACCTCCCAACACCACTTCTAAATTACAGCCTTGTGATGCTGGAATCATTCAAAATGTAAAGCTGCACTATCGAAAGCGATTGCTACACCACATCATAAATCGAATGGATGATGCTTCCTGTGCATCAGAATTGGCAAAATCTGTCAACATTTTGGATGCCATTATGTGGTTGAAAAGTGCATGGGATGTAGTGAAAGCAGCAACCATCGAGAGGTGTTTTGTAAAGTGTGGATTTGTGGACACTTTAGTCGACACTGACAGTGAGGATGAACCGGACAACACAGAACTCAGTAGTGAGATGGAAAGCCTATTAGACCAGCTCAGTGCCAGCATAACTTTGGAGGAATATGCTAGCTGTGATCATGAGCTGGACACATGTCAACCACTAGATAAAGACTGGGAAGAAAACCTATTGGCAACTCTGAGAGAGGAAGAATCCTCAGCTGATTTAGAACCGACATGGAAGCAGCAGACCTGAACAATATGCCAGTTGTGACTGTTAAAACGGCCGCTACTTACCTACAGGAGCTACAGGATTTTGCTTTTGCGCAAGAAAATCCAGAGTTGTTAGAACTAATTACCAGGAGTCAGACTATTGTGGAAGACTTTGTTTAAAAAGGCTACGAAGCAAACTAAAATTACTGACTACGTTGAGAAGTAAACATTTTTCTATTTATTGTGTATACCAAACAGCAGTTACTGATTTCATAAAAAATTAATTTCATTAATGTAGTACAACCCACTATTGCAAAGCTCCACCTATTGCCCCACCCTCCTCTGTTGGGAGACCATTTTCCTTTGGATTTAATTTATGCGGTCTCTCAAAAGAGGGACCACTGTAAAAAACAATGAAATTGAAGGATGAAGTAGGGATGACCGGGTCAAAAAGTACACAAACAAGATTTGTCGTAGGGATAATCATATACACCATACATCCCTACGTAATATACAGAAATCAGGGGCCTTTTATAGGAGGCCTATAGTTCTGACAAAACGCTAAAACAAAACAAGACTTTAGATACACGAGAATAGATCAGCGTACATTAATCCACAATAGCAAGTTTACATAAAAATAATAACTTATTGTTGGGGTATTAGTTCATTCCATAACACTGCACCCCCTCCTTAGCTCTGCAGTCCCATGCAGAGATCAAACTTTTCTGTAGTGTAGCCGATCTGGTGAACGCCTATGAGGTCTTGACCTCCTAGGGGCGGGTCCCTCAGGCTCAGGTGATGACAGTGGGGATGCCACAGCAGGCAATGTAGTGGTCGACAAATCAGGTAGTATTGCAGGCGACGTAGCAGGTGACTCATTGACAGGGGGTTCTTCCTGATCTAACATAGGTGAATTTCCCCACTCCAACCAATCTGGTGTGGATGTTCCAGAATATCTACACAATCTGTTACGGTGCACCAACTTTGTCTTGCTCCTTGGGCTCAACTGCATGCAATAAACAACATCGTTGATCCTCTTGATCACCAGATACGGGCCTTGCCAGGGTCTTGTCAATATCGGAGTTTTACCCTTCTTTCTTTGAGGGTTATAAAGCTCGACAGGGTCTCCTCTCTCCAGTAAGGTGTCATCAACTGATGAATCGTATCGCTCTTTCATTCGATCGCTGGTAATCTTCAAATGATCTCTGGCAAATTCCTGAACTTGCTCCAGTCTTGCTTCCAGATTTTCACCATAGTCCGAAGTACTCCTCGGCGGTTCATGATCCGGCCGACCATGAAGGAGATCGATGGGCAACCTCAAATCTCGTCCTAACATCAAACTGGCTGGAGTACATCCTGTACTCTCATGAATAGCAGTCCTATAAGCCATTAGTAGTAGGGGAAGGTGGCTATCCCAGTCATGTTGGTGATCTTCTACAAACTTAGACACTTGTGACTCAAGCATCCGGTTGAAACGCTCAACCATACCATCCGATTGTGGATGCAACGGGGTCGTTCTTGTTTTTGTTATGCCAAGTAGACTACACATCTCCGAGAACACAATGCTTTCAAAGTTTCTCCCTTGATTCAAGTGTAACATCAGCGGAACACCGAATCGAGCCACAAACTCCTTCACAAGAACTTCAGCTATGGTAGCAGCCTCTTGATTGGGAAGAGCATATGCTTCCACCCATTTTGAAAAATAATCGGCTGCAATCAGAATATACCGATTCCCATCATCACTTTGTGGAAGTGGCCCCAACACATCGATGGCTAGTCGCTCCATTGGAGCACCAACGTTGTATTGACTCAGTGGTGCTCGGATCTTCCTAGGTGGTCCTCACCTCGATGCACAGAGGTCACACTTCCTACAGTAGTCCTTAACATCCTTACTACACTGCACCCAGTAGAACCTCTCCCTGACGTGGCCCAGAGTCTTTGTGATACCAAGATGGCCAGCCGTAGGGGCATTGTGGAGTTGTTGTAGGACCTGTGGTTGTAGATCACGAAGCAGCACCAACTGTGTTGCCGACTCATGATCACAGTCTGAAATCAAGTCTGATATCGATGTGAGCTGGGGGAGTGGCTATGCTATTGATCAGACACCTCATAATCTTTTATTGAACCATGGAGGCTCAAAAATCAAGCACAGGGATGTATGGATGTATGGTGTATATGATTATCCCTACGACAAATCTTGTTTGTGTTCTTTTTGACCCGGTCATCCCTACTTCATCCTTCAATTTCATTGTTTTTTATTCTTCTTGTCCTTATTTTTTGTCAATGACATTGCATACTGTCTAATGATATGCATGATAGAGCACAATGACATTCCATGCGATGAGAGCTGAAGCGCATGTGCGGGACTCGTACGAATGATGTCATGTCATTGTTATTAATAATAATAATAATTAATTGTCACGTGCGCGCGCGCATTGGCTGCAGGTGTTTGTGACCTTGTGGTCAAGTTCTTCATGATATTGAAGACTGATAATATACATATTATCGTACATAAAGCACAGCAGTAATAGTTTAGTGATGAAATAAATAAGATGTATAATGACGTTTGACTATAATATTTATTTAAAGTTTATGGTAACCTTGTAGTTTATTATCTCTCAGTAAATAAGAAGTAAAATGACAATATAGTATAGGTTGACTGCATATCTTACTATTAAATCATTTATTTTCTTGTTCTTCCTCCCCCACCTCTCTCCTCTTCCTCCTCTACCCCCTCGTCCTCTCCTCCCTCCTCGCCCTCTCCTATCTCGAGCTCCTCCACTAAGTTCTGGCGACCTAGCACGAGGTGGAGGCCGAGGAGGAGACAGCACCGCGGCTGCTGCTGGAGCTGGAGCCGGAGCCGGAGGTAGTGGCACTTCTAGCGGTGGTGGTGGTGGTGGAGGCGGTGGTGGCAGAGGCGGGGCTGCACCTCCTTCACCGGGAGCGTCTGCTGAAATGGAATAGCTTTCTATTATCGTATGTGTGTACACATAATTTTACCATCCATGTCCATATGTGACCGGATTTGGGAAAACCCTCCGTATGGGATCCGCACGCGATTCGCGCAATGCGCGGTTTTAGTAGCTCAGGTCGAAATTTGTCAAAGTCCAACTTTTGTCATATACATGTCGAACAACCCTTCTTCTAACTGTTGCCGTCTTCTACGGAGGCTAGTCGTGCTATACGAAGGTGAAATAAGCCTTCATTTTGACCCACCTAGTCGGCACAGCCGCCGTACACGGAGCCCGTTGCTATGGGCGGTAATTAGAATTCTCTACCTAGATACAGCTAGATTCATCGATCTACTGTACGTTCGCTCACCTTTTTAGCCTCTTGGGCATCTAAGAACAATCGTCTGTGGTTGTCAACAACGAACTTCAACTCTTGCTCGATCTTTACGTTCATTTCGAACGGCTCCGCCCAGGTCCATTTAATTGATTTCCGGGTCACGCGTAGTATGCGGAAACGCAGTACGTGTGCATAGCAACGCCTTTAGACCGTAATTTCTCGATTATTGGGGGTGTGGCGCGATCGCAAACAAAGCGCTGTATCTCCACAACCAAGCACACGATCGGCCTAAGACTTGAACGCGGGTTAGCTCTATGGTAGAGCTTATCAACCATGCATCAAACTCAATTTTCTGAAAAAATCCCATACGGAGGGTTTTCCCAAATCCGGTCACATATTATCTAGCTCTTCAATCAATATCCCCTCCAATTCGAAGTCAACTGCAATTATTGATGTTTGTGATAATAGCAATAATACTGCTTCTAATAAATAAGGCAATAAAAATTTACATAGAGCTTCTTCAGCCATAGTGTCTCTATACATGCAAACGATGTGGAATATGTGCACTGAACATCTGCGTATCTAGCTTATAATATATTCCAGCTCCCCTAAGTAACGGTGATTTGCTGCATTTTCAGGGTTTATTTCAGGATTTTGCTCCAGGGGGGGCAAATGCTTAGCGCCCAAAGATTAGTGGGGGGGGGGGGGGGGGGGCAAGTGGAAAGAATCAGCACAGTGCGTGCATAAGCACGCCTATCTAGGGGGATCTGAGAACATGCTCCCCCAGGAAAATTTTTAATTTTACAACCCCTGAGATTGCTTCTGGTAGCTTCTAAGAGCATATTATGATGATGATGACAACAACCTTTTAGCTACCATTTCGTTATATTATGCAGCTACATCTCTCTCTTTAAGGACCAACAAATTTCTAGGGGGGGGCAACCAAGTTTCCAGGGGGGGCAAAAGCCCCCCTTGCCCCCCCTTGAAATAAACCCTGCTGCATAACTACGGATTCTAGTCGACCAATCATCTGGCTAATCTGCCACAAATTACATTTACCCCTTTAATACCTAATTAATGGGCGGCGCCTTTTGCGCGCCCCAGCCTGCCCATGCCAATTTAATTTAACCCGCTAGCGGGGCACCAGCCTTGAGCCCACGCACGTGCACATAGCATTATGATGCGCATATGCACATCGCATGCTTGCTAGTTAGGACTATACACCTGTACAATGATAAATTTTACTTGAATACAGAACTTCGGAGATGAAGATCAAAGCCATAATGACACTAATATAAATAGCAATCAGTTTTATAAACAGTAACAGTTCAACTTGTGATGCGATGACTGACGATAAAACTTGCTTTAGTGGTTGCTAGAGTATTGTGTGTATGTAAAATTATTAATATTATATCAATATCAACATAAAATGGTACAGAATCAGTATATTCATTACACACTCCCGTTAGCAACAAAGGTTAAACCAAAATTTTCTCTACTATAATATAAGTGTGTTTAATATTGATCAACTTTTGAATCCAGGTTACAGGACAAAGACCCCAGAGTGCATGGTAACCCAATAATATTGTGATCAACACACTAGTGTGCTGACTGCACACGTCTGAGCACCAGGCTAGCATAATATTATGTGCATGTTTTTTTTTATACTCACTTTGACGGACATACATGTAAGTGGTACCACCACATTTGATTCAGTCCAGGTTAATTAACGTGAGAGCACATCATGATGATTGCTAGCTCAGCAAGTGGTGCCGCTCGCTTTAGAGCAGTGTGGATGGTACATAGCATTCAGCCATGTACAGTGACATAATTATATATATACAACGAAAAATATTTTTCAGACGATCATTTTTCTTATATAGTCCGTGTCATTACATGAGGGCATGGATACGCATCTTGGACGCGCCCGGTTGAGATGAACGCGCGGCGGGGGCCCGGTGGAGAGAAGTCCGCACTATACTACAACAAGGCTCAGGATTGGTCAGAACTGTAGGGCCGTGTGCACAAAGAAGAGTGGCCTTAATGCCTCGGGCCATAGAGACGCATTGTCGAATGATCGGCGCGAAAGCGCCGCGCGCTTCGAGAGGCCTGCTAAGCAGGCGCTGGCGCTAGCCACCGAGCCTCGAGCAAAGTGAGGTCTATTCTTTGTCGTACCTGTTAGTAGTCCGATAGCAACGTTCGAGCAGAGCGAGAACGTCGCCATTGATGGAGCCAGAGAGCAGTTGCTTGCTATGAGGGGTGTGGCCTCCGCAACAGCTTCAATCTGCGCATGCGCACGGTACTATCTTGCCCAGGCAGGATGCTGTTATGAGCATAGCATGCTAGTCATAATAATACTTGTACACAGTTGTCACTTATCTTTTGGAGTGAAGTATTCTTCACATGTACACACGTGTACAGTCTGCACGTTGATCAGCCTCCTCAAGATGGTGTTCTGCATATATATATATACAGATAGAGAGACAGTGTGCATGAGTACATTGTAACTGCATAATAAGTGTCCAGAAAAGTTCACAGAGGTCATCAATCAACATGTACACAATAATATCGAGAGTGAGTGATGGGAAAGTGTCAAATGCGCTATATATCTCGTGTAATATTTTTGGCAAGTAACGTGACTGCACACATGACTAGCTCCAAGGTACTAAACATTTGATTTTTCATAAGACTGAAGAATGGAGGCATTTTTCTTGAGTAGATTGATCATGAATGCTCGTTTTATATAGTGATCTACTAAACATTTTCAGTTGAAATCATGCTCACATTAGAGGCCACGCCCAGAACGTGCTATTTGAATCAAGCATTCTCATTGGTCAATGTTTGAGTTCCTTGCGTGTGACTTTCCGTACATATCTTACGCGGAGCATATAGCGCGTTCGATACTCTTCCCCTCACTATTTACTCTCGACAATGTATTACATGTACATGTATGTACTGGTATAATAGTGTTAGTAGCAAGTTAGCTACGTAATAGTACACACAACATCAAAATGATGTGGTGGGTATCGAATGAACATAGACATCTCTGTTATATTGGAACTAGTGTCCGATCAACATTGTGGGGTCCATACCGATCCCAAGTGCGATCCTGGGTCGCATACATATACACAAGTGTTTAACCAATTATGGGCGATAGACGCCAATTGGCGTCATATACGTAATGTACGTTATAGGCGATTGACGCCAAATGGCGTCAAAGCCGTTTTCTTCGCGTTTTTCGTGCATAGCGCTAGGCTACTACGCTCTACGTCCGGTTTGTGGTTAGCCGCTGACCGCCGCTACTAAGTTATGGCTTCAGGTCGCGCCGGTAGCAATTAAGTGGGTGTGACCGATACCGTTAACCAAGCCGCTCGATCGCCATTATGATCGACCCGGGCGAAAGTTCGAGGCTATTATCGTTGAACCAACAGAGCTACAGCCATGGCGCTTGGTCCATAGCTAGACGAGTGGATAGCGACTACCTACGAGTAGCCGCTTTGTGAAGCCAACCTTGAACGCGAGCGGCAGACTTAAAGATGGTGGCCATGATCGAGGTAAGAAGGCTTTTAAGCTTTTAGATGCTACTACAGCGTTTAGTTCGATAGTGTACGGCGGGACAGAAGAACGTGAGGCTTCTGGCAACTTATGTAGTTGTCAACATAGCCTTTAGAGGTAGCTAAGGCCTGTTACTTAGCTACAATAAGCTTGTCTATAGGACGCTTTATTTTCATGTTAAATATTTCGGAGTTCAAAGTTCAATTGAACCCCGCCCATAATCGGTTAACATAATATTATGTGACCGTCTATGGGAAAACCCGCCATATGCAGGGCCGGCGGAACCGGTCCGGTTGGTCAGGCAAAATCGGACCACTTTTTTTTAGCACGAATTGGGTAATGATCGTTTCATTTACAAACGCGGATTTGCATGAATTTGGTAATGATCGCCATGATATCCATGGGGATGCTTAATAATCGATCCTCCACGTGGCGGTGACTATACTATACTAGCATAGTCACAGCTAGTACTACTGTTACCACTAATCTATGATAAGCTCTACCATAGAGATACAGCTCTTTGTTTGCGATCGCGCCACACCCCCAATAATCAAGAAATTACGGTCCAAAGGCGTTGCTATGCACGCGTATGGCATTTCCACATACTATGCGTGACCTGGAAATCAATTAAATGGACCTGGGCGGAGCCGTTCAAAATGAACTTACGGTTAGCCTCCATAGACGACGGCAAAGGTTAGTAGAAAGGTTCTTTGGCATGAATATGACAAAAACTCAACTTTGACATTTTTTGACTTGAGCTACTAAAAACGCGCATTGCGCGAATAGCTCGCGGATCCCATATGCCGGGTTTTCAGATACGGTCACATATATCCTTGTTGTTTGGATCATGCTGGGCCATCTGTTCCAACTCTCTGCCTACGGCTCCTTTTCTGTGGCATGGACACGTCTATCCACTTGAGAGTAGCGGATTTTTCAGTGAGGTGATCACCAAGCAACAAATCGCTGGCCTCATACAATGGAAGAAAGAGAACGTTGTTCCCTTGCACGCTTTGAGTGAATTGTAGACTGGTACCTTAGCAGTGTATGTACCGAGTCTGATCACAGTCTGGTAGCATTTAGCACACTGAATTAGCTGGCTACTCGAAACGTCTAGCTTCGACAGTTTAGGTGGAATGGGGACTGTTTCTAGCCCATTGAGGACACAACATGGAGGCAGTTTATTTTTCCTGATGTTAGACTTGCAATAGTTGCACATGTACAGTGTCTGGTCATCAGCAGCAGGATTTAGTTGTAGTATGTACTGCTTTAGTATAGGCCACATGTCCTCACTAAGATTGTCAGAAAGTTTGACTCGTGTCACACTTTTTCTCTGATAGAGGCACTCACAGCTACAGCACACATGCTCATGGTCATCTTCACTTTCTTTCTCTAAGTCAGCTATTAACTGAGCATGCTTAGTCAGCAGCTTCATTTCTATACCAGGCTTTACCAGCTCAGAGTCAGCAGAATCTGCGCACTGCTTGTACGTGGATTTGACCACATTGCTAAGCAGGGCTTCAAAATCATTCAAGTTGGTGATATCCATAAGGGTATGGTAATCACCAGCAGATAGAGCATTATCAATGTTTTGCACACACTTGTGACTATTCACAGCACTATACACTAGACGCAGTAATTTAATCAACAATGGATAATGCGTTGCAGCGTCTCTGAGTATACGTATTTTACTGCGACACCCCCCATCATTGGAACAAACCAGGGGATGACCTTGACGGTTAATACCAATCTCTATCTCGTATACATTATGACACTCCCCATCATCAGAGCTAACCGAAGGATCACTTTCATGGTCAACAACAGCCTTATGTACACGTTTTGTGAAATGCATATTGGGACAGTCACCATCACAAACATCTAAGGTTTGCTGCACCTCCTGTACGGGCTGGTCAAACGACTCAATAATGGCATGCACTTCATCATCGAGTTTTACATTCAATAGTGCATGCCCACTTCATACTGACATAGGTTTGGGTTTGCTACTGCGTTTGGTAGCCTTATCATCATCAGTGATTTCACTGGCCAACACACACTTTCCACATTTGTCTATTGGCAAGGCATAGTCTCTTTACAGGCTCATAAGCTGAATCATAAAAGTAGGGTTCTGTTGAAGCTGCGTGACAACCTTCCCTGAAATCTTCAGCTCCTTTAATTTGCATGCTTTGAACTGTTCTGACAATCCTGCATGCTCTTTGCGTACTTGCAAAGCTTTAGTTACCAGCCTCTTAGCTGCTACACTACAAACAGCTTTGCCAGTCACTCTTCACTACAGTCTGCTGTTTCTTAAAGGACTCGATCAATTTTGACTTTACTTCAGGATTGCTTAGCAGGCTGTTTTTCAAGTCCTTGATGTAGGTGTCCCTTGTAACCGACTTTGGTTCAGAAAGTGCATACCTACAACGATCCGGCTCAAAGGACTATGTAAAGTTGTCAATTTGCTTCTACAATGAGGAAAATGCAATAAAACTGCTCCGGGAAATTGTCACACTGTGGATAACAATTCGTGGTTTTTCAATAGCTGGAGAGTGGTTAGAAAAGTATAAATGAGACAAGAAAAGTAGAAAAGTAGAACAAGAAAGAATTAAGAGCCTTAGAAACGAAATAAAGAAAAAGGGTGACACAAAAGAATAATTCAATATTGCAATGGTGTTATTATGTCACTTAATAACAATATTCAATTTTTTGACCATCTTTTCCTTTTTGGTAGTAGTGTATCGTCAATATCAGTTATACTAGTAGACCTCTTCCTACAGTTTCCGCGTACAGGGTCTAAAGCGGCTGATCCTTGTGCTCTTAATGATATTGTGTTGTAGCAAAATTGCTGGACCGTAGGGATATCATTTCTTCCACCGGCTACTCTTTGTTTGCCGAAGAATGACTCCAATTGGTCTTGGCATAATTTCTCAGATAGAAAAAATTCCACCCCAGGAACTGACAGCAACAGTGTAGTTATTTTGATAAAGGAAGAAACTAGATGAATGTACACACATTGTGGATAAATGTCCCAGTACTGTCACAGGGTTACAAGTAAATTATACCTGTGATTTTCAGTCCCTCAATTGTTTGGGATGAAAGTAGCATCTGGTTTTTTTGGGCAGTTGTGAAACCACTCCTCTGTTTTACGCTGTCCTCCCAATCCTGTAAATACATAAATCCATCTTTCAACCACTAAAGAATAAAGGATGTCATATGTGACCGGATTTGGGAAAACCCTCCGTAAGGGATCCGCGCGCAAGTCGCGCAATGCGCGTTTTTAGTAGCTCAGGTAGAAATTTGTCAAAGTCCACATTTTGTCATATACATGTGGAACAACCCTTCTTCTAACTGTTGCCGTCTTCTACGGAGGCTAGTCGTGCTATACGAAGGCGAAATAAGCCTTCATTTTGACCCACCTAGTCGGCATAGCCACCGTACACGGAGCCCGTTGCTATGGGCGGTAATTAGAATTCTCTACCTAGATACAGCTAGATTCATCGATCTACTGTACGTTCGCTCACCTTTTTAGCTTCTTGGGCATCTAAGAACAATCGGCTGTCATTGTCAACAACGAAATTCAACTCTTGCTCGATCTTTACGTTCATTTCGAACGGCTCCGCCCAGGTCCATTTAATTGATTTCCGGGTCACGCGTAGTATGCGTAAACGCCATACGCGTGCATAGCAACGCCTTTAGACCGTAATTTCTCGATTATTGGGGGTGTGGCGCGATCACAAACAAAGTGCTTGTATCTCCACAACGAAGCGCGCGATCGGCCTAAAACTTGAACGCGGGTTAGCTCTATGGTAGAGCTTATCAACCATACATCAAACTTGATTTTCAGAAAAAATTCGTTACGGAGGCAAATCCGGTCACATATTAACACAGTGCATGTTAAAAAGTATAGCATTTGTACACGTGATATGAAACACACAGTTAGTTGGGAATCACAAGGATCTCAGTAGGGGCGGAGATCTGGCTTTCGTTTGTACATTGCTTCGTACATTCAAGCAGTAAAAAAAAACAGTGCATTACAGATAGATAATGTTTATCAGAAGAAAAACGACTGGATATCTTGCAAATAAACATACATTGTCAGGTAGGTGATTTGTATTATCCATTGGTTGCTGGGCAAAGGTGTGTCAGTGAGGTTTGAAAGTGCAGTAACTGCGCCTTCAGTAGGATCTGGAAGTGTTGGTGTTCAAAGCTTCTTCACTGGTCTACCAACATGATTCTGCATTAGGTGCTCTTGGTAGTTATTTGGAAATTGACCAATCCTCGACTTCGTTTTTCCCATTGCAAAGTACATGATGAATACATAATATGTGACCGGATTTGGGAAAACCCTCCGTATGGGATCCGCGTGCGATTCGCGCAATGCGCGTATTTAGTAGCTCAGGTCAAAATTTGTCAAAATCCAGAATCTTGTATTGTACATGTTTACATTCTTGGAAAGAAAATTATATCATACATACACATACACATACACATACACAATACACATACACATTCAGATAAAAAGGCGTAGTAAAAATAAAACTTTCTTAGTCATGCCTGGCTGTAGTGTAGTGTAGAGGTACATGTATTCACTTACAGTTAAGTCTCCATCCATTATATCTTGCGTTAAATCAAAGTGGCAATGCACTATCATATAGACTTTCATGAGTGTTCTCAGGGTTATAGCTGATCACTATACCACTAAACCAGCTCTCTTCACCAGAATCAGTCTGAACTTCGTGAAGAATCTCCATCATACAAAATTTCATGAGTGTTCTCAGGGTTATAGCTGATCACTATACCACTAAAGCAGCTCTCTTCACCAGAATCAGTCTGAAATTTGTGAAGAATCTCCTTTCCAACTAAAGAGGAAGGGTCACTCAAAACACTTGCTGCACCCGAATGAGGATTAGCGGCAATAAAGTCTGCTAACTTCTTGATAATAACTGCAAGTGGTCGTTGCTTCCCACGTTGTGAAAATGGAATTTTAATCCTCTGACCGAGCACCTTTCTGATGTTAATTTGCATTCGAATGAGGGAAATTTTGCTTTGCTTTTTCTTGGAAGTTGTAATAACATCACTGTCAATATCTTGGAGTGCTTTCTTGAGCTCCTCCACTGTCGTGATGAGGTATTGATGAGAAAGATGCTCTTTCTCTCTTGCTGCCTTCTCTCTCATGGCTTTTTTTCTTTCATGACAACGTCTCATATTATTTTCTTGTCTCTGTTTTTGTCTTGTTAGCTCCTCCTCCCTATACTTCCTCATTACATCATCACGGCCTTTCTTTGCAAGACATGAAATCGCTTGCCTTTCCTCGTGTGGGAGTTCCCTGAACCATTTCATAGTAAATTTGATCTAGTCATTTGGTGCATTTTGGGAACTGCAGTAGTCAAATAGTCGTTGAGACCCAAAATAGACTCGCACACGTCGTTGGGTTTTAAATTTCTAAGAACAGCTTTGATAGCAGGTTATGGCTCCCAGTATCTACCCCCCTCCCCCCAGCAGCTGGTTTCTTGCATACTCAGTCAGCTTCAGCTTCATTTTTGTTGCTCCAGCTATGAGGAGTGGGTAAAGCAGAGTACAATCCCAATTGTCCGGTTGAAACAGGCGTGCATAGACTGGTATATTTTTTGCTATGCAAGCTATGGTTAACAGAACTTTCAGAACTGTACAGACGTGCCTCAGATGGAAATACCTTGTACAACTTGTACATTGTAGTTTGGGGTGCTTCTTCAACCATCATGAGGAACAGCTGTAGCTCCAGATAGTGTTGGTTCATATCTAGTGCAGATTTACCGAGGTCGTTCGATTTTGCTAGCATCACTAGATCAGCATAGACAAAATAAAACATTAAAGCATCAGCTTTTAATCTAGATAATTCCTCTGGGTCCTGAAGTTTCTTGTATACTGTTCGTTCAAGATTATTCCCAGAATCTTTATCAGTGTATTCTAGAAATTCAACTGACGCCTTGGCAAGGAAGAAAATCTTAGATGCATTTGAAGCTGAAACAAAATACCTGCTACCAACCTGTTGTTCCAACAATACTTGGGTACACAACTTGTAGGTAGTATTGCTGGACCTCAGTAGAACAGTCTTCAGAAAGTTATATGGCTAAAATCCGGAAAAGTCAAGTTACCACAGCCATATTCGGGTACACCGTTCTTGCCAAATACTTTGCAAAACTCATGAATGAAAGTGTCGATGTGATCATGCTCCATTTGTTGGGCTGAAAGGTCAGCAACAGCTTCATCTTGAATGCAGGTGAGTTTCATACCTTCGAGAAAAGCCTTTCGAAGATTGCTAAGAAGATGCATAGCACAGAGATTCTCAGTACGTTCAATAGCTTCAAAACTAGGGGGTCCATAAGCTTCTTCATCTCTCTCCTGGCATTGTTCGACGAGACGATTGAACTTCTTTTGCGTGGATCCAGAGTCAGATGTGGATGAAGTAAATAGTCTCCAATTAGTTTTTTGTGGGTCACGTAGATTAGAGCATGAGCAATGTCATGGAGCTTTTCATGCAGAGTCAGATGGGGATAAAGTAAATAGTGTCCAATTAATTTTTTTGTGGGTCACGTAGATTAGAGCATGAGCAATGTCATGGAGCTTTTCATGCAGAGTCAGATGTGGATGAAGTAAATAGTGTCCAATTAATTTTTTGTGGGTCACGTAGATTAGAGCATGAGCAATGTCATGGAGCTTTTCATGCAGAGTCAGATGTGGATGAAGTAAATAGTGTCCAATTAATTTTTTGTGGGTCACGTAGATTAGAGCATGAGCAATGTCACCGAGCTTTTCCAATTCCAGTGATCAATCACACTATCTGGTACTTCACGGAGACACAGAACCATCCCATTAAAGGCACTGTGTCACGATATAAGGGCCGCGCGTTACTATTTTTAAAAACATTTGAAATCAACCGCAAAACGTGACGTTCATTCACGTCACGCGCGCGACCGCATGCCATGTACCACGCCCATAGCTATCGATCGAGCGAGCCTAGGGCACCTTATGATGGCAGCTAATCCTAAAAAAGAAGGCTAAACATCGAAAGGAGAGTTAAACTACTAACCTTCTTGCTTCGTTTAGTATCATCGCGAAGTCGATTTCACCGAGGGACGCGGCCGATCGCTTAAACCAGCCGGCCAGGCACGGGCGCCCCGAGCAAGTGGCGTGATCGCAACGTCACAAAACCGCATCGCCCACGTTCTTGATTAAATATTGGGGATCCTCATCCGGCTTCCGTTACTAAAAATACGCTTATACCGTGACACAGTTCCTTTAACAGCTACTCCTCCAAGTTTCTTCTGAAAATTTGTAGTACTATCAGAATTCAAACTGAATGATTTAGTTTCAGCGAGAGTGTAAGCTTTATGAACCATAGATATAGTTTTTAGCTCCTCCCTCCGCATGTACCCAGCATATCTTTCACGAGGGAGTTCCAATTCATCAATGTTAAGGGTTGGTAGGAAAGACTTAAGAACAGATTTAATAATACTTGAAACTTTAGCTGGTGGTACTTGATCAGCAAGTAGCGTGTAGTACAACTGACGAACAGTATCAGAGTAGTTTTTTTCCATCTTTCGTGTGGAATGTAAAACCACCGAGATCACCATTTTCATCCTTTTCACATTTAACACACTATTTCAAATTGTGGTTTCAAAACCTTTTGCAGTGAACTGATTGTTTCTAAAAGCTCAGAATTCCTTGTAAACAAGTCATCTTCCATTTTGAACAAATCAGCAAGTGTGTCTTCGTATAATTTGGTCACTTTCTTCTGTAGACAACTCCGTTCATTCTCAACAACTCTGAGAATTTGTTATATCCTTCAAAGCATGCTTGGTGCCAATCAGTTCTTGCTTTGTTTTTTTCAATTTCAGACTTCATTTGACTTAATTCTTCTTGCTGTTTGTTTACCTGGGACGCCAACTGATCAACTTATTCTTGATAGTCCTGAACTTCTGCTTGTAAATTTTTTAGTGCCCTGGGGCCATTAGCAATACTATTATTAGTATATGATGTCATAGAGGAGTCAGGTAGGCTAGAAGATACGGTTCGTTCTATAAACTTAAAGGTGTTACTGGGACTGCTGCCTCTCTCTTGTAGTTGTCTATCAATTGAGATGTAGAATCTTCCAATCGCTATTATTGTCAAAGAATGTTTTTTCCCATTTTTCAAGAATCCATGTAATTTGCGGTAAAATTCTACGCAGGGAACTCCGTGCAGACTCCAGCAGGTGGACAGCTCGACCTTGTTACCAGACTGAGCTGTAATTTGTCCGAAATTTGGAGGTCAAATTTTCACCTTGCAGACCCTATGTATGTGCTCTTCTGCATGTCTCCAAGTAGGTAAAGATGGTCAACATACTTGCTCTAGAAGCTTAATTAAGGATCTGTAAAGTCACATGACATGGTTGTGAGGATGTCCAAGTAGAGTTAGTCATTAGTATAATAATTGTTTAGATTAATAAAAAGGTGTGAATTTAATAGAATTTGAGACATGCCCAGAGGCTGTTCTAATGGTAGTAGAGTGCATGTGCAAATAGTATTAATGTAAGGGAGGTGATGAGTATATGTGGTATGAGGGGTTAGCCCGGACAGCGGGGTGAAGATGTGAGTATTGCGAGGGGTTAGCCCGGGTAGCGGGGTGAAGACGTGAGTGGTGCGAGGGGTAAGCTCGGGGAGCGGGGTGTACAAGACGTGAGGGGTTAGCCCGGGGAGCGGGGTGAAGACGTGAGTGGTGTAAAAGGTTAGACCGGGAGCGGGGTGAAGACGTGAGTGGTGTGAGGGGTTAGTCCGGGGAGCGGGTAAAGACATGAGGGGTTATTCCGGGGAGCGGGTAAAGACGTGAGTGGTGTGAGGGTTAGCCTGGGGAGCAGGGTGTACAAGGTGTGAGTGATGTTTGAAGTTAGCTCCACGGATCCCCGGAGCCGGAGTACAAGATGTGAGTGTACATGTAAACCTGTTAATATTACGTGTATATAGATGCATGTACATGTAATGAGGTAACTCCTTATGCATGTAGAGAAGTGGTGTTAGTTGATTCCAATGGGTGCACTCAGTAGAATGATTTAGACGACCTCAGGCCTCAGGAGAACCCTGGTATGTCAAGTAGAAGGCTTCTTAATATTATAGAGTCCTTCTGTCTTCTAAATCACATAGAAACCTGCCTCTTAAACAGTTTCTAACCAAGGGCTTATAGACCCCAAAGGGTTAAAGGGTATTTAACTGGGACCTGGTAAAATTCAAATCCATAGCCAAAAATAGTAAAATCCACATTATCAGTCCATAGTACTAGAATGCAATGCAGACAGCAGCTAGCTGTTACTATGATTTGAATTTTGCTAGGTACACCATCTTGTATGGCAGTTACATGCCCTCTCCCCCTTTGGGGTCCCTTGGTCTAACTAATATTATTTCTACACTGTTTAGTTGGTTTCTATGTGATTTAGAAGATGGAGAGGTGTATGTAGAATTCTGAGCAAAGTGAGGGTTCTACTGAGCCGTGACGTCTTCTAAATGACGTAGAAACCAAGTAAACAGTGTCTAACTATTTTAGATCCTATCAACAATGCATGCCCAAAGCTTTCTATATAAACAAAAAATTAATGCCTAGGGAACAGTACTGAAATTCAGATCACTGTACATATATCTGTTACAAGTATGATGTAAGAGGACAGATACTTCTGTTTAACCAATCAGATAACAATATTTGTTATAAGCAGGACCTACATACAATTGCAAAAAGGTAATTTTTTACTATTGAGGGTGTAACTACTCCTTATAATTAGTATGGGAATACGTACCACTGTAGTAACCAGTAATTAACAGGTAGTGACATATATTGGTTTGTAAGGAAGATTCTTTGGGTAAGAACAGTCAGCTAGGCAAATTTTCTGTGGTGGATATGTATCGGAAGATATTGTATGTAGCAATTGGAAGAAGGGTAGTGGACTGGAGTACTGGACTCACCTTTGTCCCCAAACTACCAACTTAAATGGGCATTTTTTTCTGATTTTGAAAACCCTTATGACCCACGAGTAGACATACGTAATATTTTAGGTATAGGGACCACTAGGGGCTACTAGGGTACTAAATAGGTCAGGCTCCATACACTATTAAGTAGTACTTGCCTGCCTAGTACCCACCAATATTTAGGAGGCTAAATTAAGCCTTTTGTGTGCTATTATTGGGGCCAAAGGCTAGTCTAGTAGTGCAGTCCAGTGAAAAGAGACTGTCTGGAAGGGTAAGGTATACTACTAGTGAAGTTGTTAGTGGTATATACATTTTGCAGCTAGCTGAGGATACCTTAATACTGTATGTGGGATTATTGGAAGATTGGTTTAACATTGGTTATTTATAGTTTGTAGTCCTTATCTCATACACAATTATCTGATAGCCTTTGGGGTGCACCAGATGCATGCTCAAATGCATCCCAATTACAATTATTTTGTTGGTAGTTGACCTCTGTTCATCATTGTCCTACTTTATGACGGAAACCCCTCCCATAGCCGGCAAATTGCCTATAAAAACTTTGGTTGCTAAGCAACTACCAACAGAGTCTTATTATACTTATAGTGTAGTTTTTCAATGTACATCTGTGTGTATTCTATCATTACTGGGGATTTTTCCTGTATGTTAGTATTTGAGTGAAATTTGTGACCATCTCTGTTTCTATCCTGTCCCCTCCCCCTTTTTGTGCTTGCCTCCATAGGCTGCATACACCATGAAATGTTTATCAGCAGTTGTTCAGTTGTTGAGGGGATAGTGGGAGAAGAGCCATCCATTTGTCACTACAAAATTCTTTCTGTATATTGGCTTGTCAGTTTAAGATCATGGCCCACATAGGAAGAGCTGTTCTGCAAGGATCTCAATACTTCAGATAGGATCTTGTCAAACTCCTTATGTTTGATCACTAACAGGTTTGATCAGGTAATCCCAGACATAAGAAGATGCTTGAGTGCATGTGAGAAAACCACCCCTATATTGTAGTAGTATACTGGGTGTACTATAACAGCAAACAGTAATGCCCAATTATCAGAATGTGAGTGTATTGTAATTGTATTAGGGTTTTTTGGTTTCTTTTAGAGCTGCTTAAATGAACCATACATACCCATAGTGATCAAATAAACCACAATGAAGTAAAGAGTTCCTCCAGGCCATGCCTATATGTGACCGGATTTGGGAAAACCCTCCGTATGGGATTTTTTCAGAAAATTGAGTTTGATGCATGGTTGATAAGCTCTACCATAGAGCTAACCCGCGTTCAAGTCTTAGGCCGATCGCGCGCTTCGTTGTGGAGATACAGCGCTTTGTTTGTGATCGCGCC
This sequence comes from Cliona cf. orientalis, assembly GCA_963930775.1. NCBI lineage: Eukaryota > Metazoa > Porifera > Demospongiae > Clionaida > Clionaidae > Cliona > Cliona cf. orientalis. The sequence goes on from OZ005689.1 coordinate 21,595,306, forward strand.
ACACCCCCAATAATCGAGAAATTACGGTCTAAAGGCGTTGCTATGCACGCGTATGGCGTTTCCGCATACTACGCGTGACCCGGAAATCAATTAAATGGACCTGGGCGGAGCCGTTCGAAATGAACGTAAAGATCGAGCAAGAGTTGAATTTCGTTGTTGACAACGACAGCCGATTGTTCTTAGATGCCCAAGAAGCTAAAAAGGTGAGCGAACGTACAGTAGATCGATGAATCTAGCTGTATCTAGGTAGAGAATTATAATTACCGCCCATAGCGACGGGCTCCGTGTACGGTGGCTGTGCCGACTAGGTGGGTCAAAATGAAGGCTTATTTCGCCTTCATATAGCACGACTAGCCTCCGTAGAAGACGGCAACAGTTAGAAGAAGGGTTGTTCGACATGTATATGACAAAATCTGGACTTTGACAATTTGGACCTGAGCTACTAAAAACGCGCATTGCGCGAATCGCGCGCGGATCCCATACGGAGGGTTTTCCCAAATCCGGTCACATATATGTTTCTTGAGATCTGTTGGTGGTAAACCTTACCTTGGTCCATGATCCCTAGTTGTTATTGGTCTACCCTGTAATTCATAGGCTCCAACTGTCCCTGAATCTCCGGGACAGTCCCGGATTTTTAGCAATTGTCCCGCGTCCCGGAAGGCTCTTCTATAATAAATTGTATTATTGGTCCCGGAAGAGGTCCAGACACTAGCATAAACACTGTAGTAATAGTACAACTAATCACTTATTGGTGGTAAAATGAACAACCTGCTTGTGGTAGCTAGTGCCTTACAAACTTTGGTTTTTGCAGTAGCAACACTACAAGAGCTCTACTAGGCTTGCAAATTCATGCTCTAGAAAGTATAATTATTATTCTAGGCATTGTGGTCCTCAAATTCAATCATATTAGGTGTGGTGTGGGTGGAGTTTTAATTAATGATGGCCACATGTAGTGGGTGTGGTCTATGTCCCTGGAGCTGTTCAGGAAAAGTTGGAGCCTATGGTAATTACCCACACCTCTCCCTACAAGGAGGGACTAGCTCTGTGGCACGTTAGGGATTGTGCTTCAGAGTGCACTCTCTGAGTGAATCAAGTATACACGTAGTTGTGTTTCAAGTCCTCCAACAATTCGTGGTGGATTGTATAGCTCAGAAAGTGAAGCTCTCACGAGGTTCTACACAGCAACACAGCAACACAGCAGAGTTTCCTGCAAGCCTTCATAGAAGTAATACATGTAGATGGCCTTACTGACTGTCGTGGCACCCTAGTCCAGTATAGTAGCAGTACTGTCAGACATTTCCGGGTACACTTCCGGGCATAGCGAGGATGGTAAAATATCACGACGATAATAATGTAGTATATTCACCTGAAGCTCCTACATTTTTTTAACAATACATACATAATCATCTCGCATCATATTATGCACAATTGGCTAGAAAAATATATAGGTATCACTAATCCGTGACTTTGTATGCAGTAAAGGAGTCATCCCTGGGGTTTCAATGCGGCCGTCAGGATTTGTACTTGTATATTTTATACTGTATACAAAGCAAGTAGAGCTGAACTTGAAGAGCATGGGACCAGAATAATGTATAGCCCTACCATGGTTTAGCGGTCTATATTACCACCGCCAAATTAAAATCCGCCAAAATTTCCTACTTGCATATACACATATGTGAGCGGATTTGAGAAAAGGGCCCACTTCGCGCATTTTCCGAAATTTCGTTTTAAATTGCGCATAACTTCTGAACTATAGTAGCTATGAGCTTCGGACTTGGAGCAAACATTCTTCAGTCATTAGTCAACACTCGCTGTAAATTTCGCGCCCCGCCCACATCCGGTGTGGGCGTGGCGCCCGCGCGTATCGATCGCGTTCGAAATCGGCCGTTTTATGCCTCACTTCAAGCGTTCAGTGCTTTGGACAGGAGCTTAGCCAGACTCTCTAACCTTGGATATATTTAGTAGAAGGCCTGATCTGCTTACAAACCAAGCCAGAAGCCTAAGGCTCTTATAGTTTTTGTGTGGTGACAGCTTGAAAAGTGCCAAAAATTCGCGTTTTGCGCGAAGTGGGCCCTTTTCTCAAATCCGCTCACATATGGCGATCCCGTACCGAACCGGCAAATTTAAAGCCGCCAATATTCTTGCAATAGCAATTTTGGGCTCAACCGCCAAATTTAATTCCCGCCAATATTTCCAGCTATACATACTGTACCACTTTTCCAGAATAAATGTGGTAAATAGTTGTGAACCACTGTGTCACTGATGTGATATTTAATTTTAATGATTTATCTTGGGTTGATAATGATCATAACATCACTTTTATCTTGTGGTCTGATTACAGTACAATTCTCTATATTCTACAGGATAATATTTAATTACATCTCTGTGAGTACATGTAGTTTATGAACCAGCTGTAAGTGTTGATGAAATACTGATAATTAAATTATTATTACCGTAGAATCCCGCGATTACGCCCCCCCTCGCGCATAAGCCCCCCCTGCATTTTTAGCTCAAATTCCTGCATAGGTAGTTTAGTCTCGCGTATAAGCCCCCCCTCCCTGACTGTAAAATGGAGTCCATAAGTCAATAAAAACAGTAGCTACAGCTAGTAAACTAGCTATTTGTGTCACAATATGCCTTACTTTGTCGTTTTTCTCGAGTTTTGCCCACCAAACAGCCAGAGAAAGTACAGAGATCGCGCGCCCACGTGGCATTCGGAGGTTGGTAATGGTCGTCACACGGAAATGTTAGGATCCCGCGTATAAGCCCCCTCCCCACTTTTGCCCAATCCTAGCATGCACAAAGGGGGGGCGTAATCGCGGGATTCTACGGTATTACTATGAATGATAGTGTCTATTTAATTTTATAATCATAGATTATTCATGTGAAGGTATTTTGACTACACTAACATGATAATTGTATATGCATGGTATTGATATTTACGATTAAACCATTCCTGTTTTAATTGGATGCCTTCTAACAATGAGTGTGCAGGATTAGAATAAAGGACCTAGTACAAAGTGGATCTGCATGTAATATTGCGATATTTGGCCAATTTACTCAGTGTTCTTTTTCAAAAAATTAACATTTACCTCATATTTAGAACATACAAATACGGTATAAACGTAGAAAAACGTAATTTCCTCATTTCATGACCTGCCAGGTAGGCTATTAATGCCTCTAATACACATGGACAGGCATAAAACGGTGATTTTAAGTAGACGTGATAATTTGAAGATAATTGAAGGAGTATTATATATGTGACCGGATTTGAGAAAACCCTCCGTATGGGATCCGCGCGCGATTCGCGCAATGCGCGTTTTTAGTAGCTCAGGTCCAAATTGTCAAAGTCCAGATTTTGTCATATACATGTCGAACAACCCTTCTTCTAACTGTTGCCGTCTTCTACGGAGGCTAGTCGTGCTATATGAAGGCGAAATAAGCCTTCATTTTGACCCACCTAGTCGGCACAGCCACCGTACACGGAGCCCGTCGCTATGGGCGGTAATTATAATTCTCTACCTAGATACAGCTAGATTCATCGATCTACTGTACGTTCGCTCACCTTTTTAGCTTCTTGGGCATCTAAGAACAATCGGCTGTCGTTGTCAACAACGAAATTCAACTCTTGCTCGATCTTTACGTTCATTTCGAACGGCTCCGCCCAGGTCCATTTAATTGATTTCCGGGTCACGCGTAGTATGCGGAAACGCCATACGCGTGCATAGCAACGCCTTTAGACCGTAATTTCTCGATTATTGGGGGTGTGGCGCGATCACAAACAAAGCGCTGTATCTCCACAACGAAGCGCGCGATCGGCCTAAGACTTGAACGCGGGTTAGCTCTATGGTAGAGCTTATCAACCATGCATCAAACTCAATTTTCTGAAAAAATCCCATACGGAGGGTTTTCCCAAATCCGGTCACATATTCGTTTGTTAGATGCAATTCAACTTTGGTGACTATTATATATAAAGTGCTGTTCAAAGGATGTATTGCAAGCTTTTGTCAACTATGCAAACAATTTGACCCTTGTCCACTGTGGAATAGAATGTTGGCTTGTCGGGCTTTGATGAAATATGACATTGTCATGAATACAAGTCACATGTAATTCAAGGATATTAATGTTCATCACGAAGTGTGTACCTTCTATTGGGATCATTATTATTGTTACTATGGTTACAAGTGTAGCTATGGTAAATCGTAGTGTACTACTGAATTATTCTCTGAGTCTTTGTTAAAAAAAAGAGACAACATTATCGTTAAATTTTTATATACAATGTCATGTATACACTGATGAATAACAAGATAACTGGTTCTAGCTAGCCAGAGGTTCCATTGAAAACAATTTTAATGTTCTTGTTTGTTCGCAAGGCTACCTCCTCAGCAACAGCTGACATGACAGCCTGGTAGGCCTCCAGAGTAATTCCCCGGCCTGTCCCGGGGGTACATGTAATACCATGGCCAGGTGCAGCTGCAGCTGCAGAAGCAGATTGAGAGCTTTTGCAACAATTGTTTGCCATGATTTATGATTTGAATGCCTTTGCTCTGATAGCAGTAGACTGTTATAGGCGCACGGCTGTGTCAGGATATAAACATGACCACATTAATTGATGTGCGGATAACTCCTTGTCCGTATGACTACAATATTCTGTGCACAACTTTATCACCCTTTACCATATGAAGCTAACAGTTGAAATTAACCGTCAATAATCACAAATCTATGAAAGGCAATTATAATCAAGATTGTTATAGTTACAATCAGTTCATCAAGCAAACTTTTTGATTACCAGTATACAGCCTCCTTGCCATATCTGCACCAATGTCAACATAATAAAATTTTCCTCCTTTTGCTTGAAGACATAAGAGTGCAATCCTTTATTTCTGCTTTACCACATCCTGATAGTTTTAAGCTCCAGAGAAAAATCATCATGTGCAATAGAATGTATAGTTTGGGCATGACCAATGAAGGAAACACAATTTGCCAATGAAGGTGAAGGGTAGAATACGTAAAGTTTCACAGTATCTTCATGCTGTCCAGCACAGCCCTTTCTTATCCACACCACCATTTTTACTTTTAAAAATGGATTGTACCTGTAATGAAATTTTCCCCGAATGCCGATCCTAGTCACGGTGACATGTCCACTAAAGGTCCCCATTAATTGCATATTGGTATATGATTTTGTGCCATCGAACCACGTCACTGCCAATCATCCGCATATCAACAGCCTTCTTGGTTGATGTCACCTTCCAGTATTGAAAAAGAAAGGATAGCAGGCTATTTACTGTTTAACTTCCAAAACGATACTTCGTCAAACAAATCACTCGTTTGTTTCGCAAACGACCAAGATTCAGCTCGACCTCAGAGACAAATCTTGAAGATAAGTAGCAGGTGCAAAACGAATGGTTGCCATGGCTAGCTAACCACTCGTGCACGTGCGCACTCACGCTGCGCCTCTGTGCACATGGCTCTACAGTTCTGACCAATGGGGTGCGAGGCCGCACCGACTTTCTCCGCCCACACGATCGCACTGTGTGTTCATAGCAACTGGGCGTGCCCAAGATGCGTATCCATGACATATCAGCGATCGCTAATGGTAACTCAGCATGTCTAAATGCCCTCCAGGTTAGGACATGGACTACCGTGTTTCTTCTAAAAATTTGGCATGAAAATAATACTACTGCTTTAGCTTCGCCGAATTTTTAGAGGTTAATATTCAACATTCTGTCTGCGTGGGCATTCTATTCCCGTTTATAGCATAATACGCGTGACGACCTTTGGCGAAAATTAGAGACTACTTTCAATCATTCGGTAACGGGTGACGAATAATGCCGATTTTTTAGAAGAAATATGGTATATAAGAAAATTGTCACTCTGAAAAATATTTTTCGTTGTATAATATAGTATAAAAAATATAATCCAGTGGACCACGATTACTAAACTAGGATGGATAATAATAAGTAGTTAAGGATTGAATTTGACTCCAAACTCCTTGAAAACAATTCCTTGAACTGAAGGAGACAAGGGAGCGTCCAGTTTTGATTCCATCGAGCAAAAATTGCAAGGAATGCTGTACAGGGGGCATCGCTGAAGAACATAGTTCCTTCGAAGATGGTAATACTTGTTCTGGAGTTTTCCTATTTCCCACTGACCATTCTGTGGAAACCAGTCTCGTTCCATATGACCCAAAATGTAGTCAGACTTCACTGAGCTCACGGAATAGTGCACCACAGCCAGAGAAATTTTTTATTCGATTAGTGAGCATAGCAATGAAAAATGGCTGATTAGATTTCACAGTAGGTTTCTGTTGATATGCACTTGGTGTGGCATTGCTAGGAGTACTAGGGATTACAAATGATTGGGAGTTTGACAGGAGGTTGAGGTGTGGCACAATAGAAGATAAAAGTGAAGCCAAGGGTGTTAGGTGTTAGTGTGGCTGATAGGGAAGGAAGACGTGACTGTGATGTAAGTTGTACCAATGTTAACAGTTCCAACACTGCGCAGTTGAGCAAAGCTGAAGAGGCTGCATTGCACCTGCAATTTTATCCTGTTTTCATGGTATTATTACTTGTACACCCGGTCACACAGTGTTCCGTTGCATATCCTGGGGGACATATGACTGGTCCAGCCAAGCTTGATGAATCTGTGCTCTGCTCAGGGGCATTAAGGCACGGGTCATAGCTTTTTTCTCATAAAAAACAATTTTTCTAATACCTCAGAAACTAAACAAAAATGTTTCAATGTGTGTGTGTATATGTATGTGTTTGTAAAATTAATTACCCCAAACCACTAATAATTATTAGTCACGTGAGTAATTAAATTTTATGCTGACAATGCATAATTTAATTGTGACCGGATTTGGGAAAACCCTCCGTATGGGATCCACGCGCGATTCGCGCAATGCGCGTTTTTAGTAGGTCAGGTCGAAATTTGTCAAAGTCCAGATTTTGTCATATACATGTCGAACAACCCTTCTTCTAACTGTTGCCGTCTTCTACGGAGGCTAGTCGTGCTATATGAAGGCGAAATAAGCCTTCATTTTGACCCACCTAGTCGGCACAGCCGCCGTACACGGAGCCCGTTGCTATGGACGGTAATTAGAATTCTCTGCCTAGATACAGCTAGATTCATCAATCTACTGTACGTTCGCTAACCTTTTTAGCTTCTTGGGCATCTAAGAACAATCGGTTGTCGTTATCAATAACGAAATTCAACTCTTGCTCGATCTTTACGTTCATTTTGAACGGCTCCGCCCAGGTCCATTTAATTGATTTCCGGGTCACACGTAGTATGCGGAAACGCCATACACGTGCATAGCAACGCCTTTAGACCGTAATTTCTCGATTATTGGGGGTGTGGTGCGATCGCAAACAAAGCGCTGTATCTCCATAACCAAGCACACGATCGGCCTAAGACTTGAACACGGGTTAGCTCTATGGTAGAGCTTATCAACCATGCATCAAACTCAATTTTCTGAAAAAATCCCATACGGAGGATTTTCCCAAATCCGGTCACAATTAATTAAATGCGGAGGTCAAATTAACCTTAAGTATAGTATGGTTTTTTGAACAAAAATTTAAGTCAGGTAGTATTCATCTGAGAGAAGTTAAAATAATGTCAGAATGCAAGAAAATCCTACATAATGCACTTGAAGATGGTGTGCTTTTAAATAGAAAATGTTGAATATCTCAACCATTAAATGTATTGGAATCTCCCAGAAGGAATCATTTAATTTATGACATAATAACCAACCAAAATATTAAGTTTAATTAAGGTTAATTTGACCTCCACATTTAATTAACCGATTATACGCCGAAAATCCTACATAATGCACTTGAAGATGGTGTGCTTTTAAATAGAAAATGTTGAATATCTCAACCATTAAATGTATTGGAATCTCCCAGAAGGAATCATTTAATTTATGACATAATAACCAACCAAAATATTAAGTTTAATTAAGGTTAATTTGACCTCCACATTTAATTAACCGATTATACGCCGTGATGTAATATCCGCACGTGACGTATGGCAGCCAAATTAATCAAAGGTGACCACCCCCCATCAGAACCGTGTGACTAAAACCAGTCAGAACTGCTCAAGGGTTGAAGTTGGCTATAGGCAAGTTGTTGCCAGCATTGACATTAGAGCACGGGGGGAAATGGATTGGAAACGTAATGATATTCATAGAATTGTCGTGTTAGATCCGTGTCTCCGTCATGTGACTTCCTGAAATCACTAGTGCGCTGCTCGCGCGTGCCTATCGCGCGTACAGTGCTGGCACTATGGTGTGGGGAACGCGCCAATACTTGTACTTATCCATAGATGGCAGGTGCATGTGATCAAACACCAGGTTTGAAGCACTCTATCACCACAGTGCTTGCACAGAAAGACTTGAATCTCAAATCTGATACTTGCAGGAAACTACAAGAGTTTGGCAAGCGACTAGTGACCAAACTTCAATCACCAGAGGAGGCAGACAAAGCTACCATTTCTGAATTCGCAGCTACACTGTTCAATACTATAGATAGCATACTTCAGGAAGCGTCCAAGGCAGCAACTTGTACGCTACAGAAGGAGAAAGCATGGTCTAAATTTCATCAACTACGATGTACAAGTATCAATAGGCTTTGGGGTGATTTTCTTTCAAAGCTAAACATATTTGGGACTAATGCTTTACTCCTTCAGTCTGTCACCCAACACATCTTTGAAACCAAGATGAAGCTATTGTTTCCTAATAAATCTACACATTCGCTTTGCAAAGGTCTCGAAGCGATCACTGAGGATGAAAAGAACATTATCATGTATGCGTGTGGGTATGTACCAACTCATCCATCGTTACGAAAAGAGAAAGGGGGAAAAGTATGCTTCATTTGTTCAGTATCTACTACACATGGCTATTGGTACCTATGAAGATACTTTTATGGGTACGCAAGGAAGTGGTTTGAATGCGTGAATCGAGGTGGCACCTTCGAAGTGAGTGATTCAGCTTTTGATTTCCTTTTGGTCATCAAAAAGAGCACTCGACATGCTCTCAAATCATACCTACATACATGTCAAGACCAAAAAGATGTTGTTAAGAAGCTTATATTAGATGAGGACATCCTTTTCCATTGGTCTATGTTGTCCATAGACTTGGACGATGAGGAGTCACCCGAAGTGCTCAATGATATGTGGTAGGATATAAGAAAAGGGACCACTTCGCGCAGAAAATGAATTTTCGCTACACGCGATTTTAGTCGCGTAGGTCACATATCCGGTAAACTCAGTTTATTGTACCATACTTATATACGATCCTTTACCTACCTTCCTGCCAATTTTGAAACCTGGAAACCGTTGTCTTCCTCCCGAGCGAGGCCATTCAAACGGCCGCCTATCGTTCTTTCAAACGCGTGCACGGAGTTTCACCCGGAAGTGTAACCGGACAGTATAGCGGAGGGTGCACGGAGTAATGGGGGGAACCCCTTACGTAGCGTGCGCGTTCATGAATAATTACCTAGCAACTGAGCACCTGCAGTCAAGTCTCGATCTACCCTCAAGCATTCCATGGCTACCGCAAACGCGTCCGCAGTTGAGGCTGCTAGAGCAGTTAATGCTTTGCTGGGCCTGAGCAGCAATGACCAAGGAGCTCTGTTGGAAGTCCTTGAGGATTATTTTACTTCACCAGATTCTGACTGTGAAGTAGAAGAGCTGGATGATGACAGTAGTAGTGACACAGAAGATGATACTTTTGATGCACTGTTAGAAGGTACATTGCTTAGTAATACATCAACTCTTATTATTAAAATTTAACATCATTATTAAAGATTATTCATAATACTGCTAATAAAAACTAATAACTAGCTATTCCTATAGCTTAACTACCTACGACTGCTACTACCTACACAATAATACTTAAAGCCAACCTAACTACTACTACTACTATTACCTACATAGCACCTGCCAGCCGAGAACTCCCTCCTGATGATGTGAGATTCAACGATGAACTTGAACTTGATGATGACAGTGGACTAGTAAATACCGAGGAACGAGTCCAGGAGGCAATGCAAAGCTTACCCCACATAGCCAGTGAGGTCACCGTCACCCACCTTCCTACTGACGTACAGGAAAGAGATGTGGTTTCTGCTTTTCTTTCCGCTGGATGTGGGTGTGTAAGAAAGTGCAGTAAGCAGTTCACTACTGAGCATGTGACGTCAGTGAGGGCATCTTGCGCTGAGTTGTCGAACAGTGAGTTAGATATGGCGATCCTCGGACAACTGATGGCTTCCGTCAACACCAGCTCCATTGTTTCGACTGCTGCTCGTCACAAGGAAGATGAGCGTAAGAAGGTATACACTTCTTTCTCCCATCAAGGAAAGTTGGTGTGTGCTCGAATGTTTCGCTTTCTTCATTGCGTGGGGATCAAGCGACTGAAGAACTTGATGAAAAATTTGAGGGAGAACGGTCTGACCCCACGACTACACGGCAACACCAAGAGGAAGCCGAAGCATGCACTCTCCTACTCATCGACCAAGTTTGTGGTACGGTTCCTGTTCTCGTATGCAGAACAGCACGCCTTGTTGCCAGGAAGAATCCCCGGGTACAGCCGAACCGACATCCAACTCCTTCCATCGAGTGTGTCAAAGCGAGCCGTGTGGAGGGTATACCGAAGTTGATGCAGTGCATGCAGTTGCATACACCACCTTCTGTCTGCTATGGAGGACTCTGGTACCATCCATCGTTGTGATGAAGCCTCGATCAGACCTCTGTTGGCAGTGCCAACAGAATAGTACAGCGTACTGCCAACTCGTCTGAGTCTGAGAAATCCGCAACCATTGAGAGTGCTCTTGAACACCTTCGGATCGTCAAACAGGAGAGGACTCTCTACAAGTCAATATGTGACGAGTGTAAGGAGAGTGTTCGAGCCCATTTTGTCGATGATGGTGACTTTTCTCCTCCACCTTTAGCAGCATGCACTCCATCCAACTCCAAGGAGATAAAGGTGCACTACTCCTTCGATTATGCCCAGTAGGTGCACTATCCCTCAGACCCTCTGCAGCCTGGGCCAATTTACTTCCTTACTCCACGAAGTGTACAGTGTTTGGCATCAACTGCGAAGCAATACCTCGGCAGGTGAATTTCTTGACCGATGAAGCCGGGGATTGCGGCAAGGGCGCCAACGCAGTAGTAAGTCGGCTGCATTACTTTTTCCACCACCACGGCCTTGGAGAGAAACACGCCTTCCTCCACGCAGACAACTGCTGTGGACAAAACAAAAATAATTGTATGGTCCACTATTTAGTATGGTGTACACTCACCAATAGACACAGCAACATCACTCTCTCCTTCCTACCAGTTGGACACACTAAGTTCTCGCCTGACTGGTGCTTTGGGCTTCTCAAACGCCAGTACAGGAGGACGAAGGTGGGCAGCCTGCAGGCCATTGCAGAGGTTGTGAGCAAGTCTGCTGAGTGTAACCACACACAGCTGGTCTCTTGAGGGGATGGCAGTACCATTGTTACCACCTTCGATTGGACCGACTTCTTTGCTCCACGGATGAAGAGAATCAATGGCATAAAGAAGTACCACCATTTCCGGGTCTCCTCTTCTTCACCAGGCACTGTTTTTGTGAAGGAGCAGAACGACACACCTGAGGTGGAGTTTATGCTGCTTAAGGAGCCATGGGATGTGGACTCTGATACTCTGCCGAACATCGTTCCACCACACGGCTTGATCATAGAACGACAGTGGTACCTCCATGAACAGATTAGGCCCTTTTGTCCAGATGAAGACAAGTCTGTCCACTGCCGTCATCTCCAAAGCCAGGAGGAAGTCGCCGGGGTACTCCACACCCTGAAGCTCCAACTCCGTCTCATCCAGAGGGCGAGATGCCAGCAGCAACCCCTCCACCTAAACGCCGACGGCTCTGTGGTGTGTGTCACGAGGCTGGGCATAATAAAAGAAGTTGCCCTAACAAGCATCACCCCTCAACTTAGAACCTATTTATTTTTTATATGCAACCCCTTACCAGTATTCCTATATCTTGTATGTATTCATGCCGTAATGCCCCATGTAATAATAATGAGCTATTGGGGTTGCTCAAGCAACCCACAAAGACTGAGTGTGAACTCTTATGTCCATTGGTCATTTGACACCTCCGGATTTCACAACCATACTCAGGACCGATTTATACATCATACATGCAGACTCGGCACACATGCATGTCGTACATTATTACACCTCCAGACTCAATTTCATACAACATGCAGTCTCTCTATACTGTTAGTTAGCTAGCTGCTTGGTTCAAGCAGTACACTAAAATTATACGTAAGTTTATGGTAGAATGCTCTTACCTCGTAACAATGTCGCAGTTCATTTTAGAGCCCACCATCAAATATACCACTCTGTAGTGGACTCTTGGTCCTTGAAGTTAGCTCTCCGTACTGCTTTATACTTCGCTAGGTCCACAGGCTTTTCTTTTAGTCTCCGTCCCAGCCTTGAACTGAGGCTTGTCCAGCCTGATGTTTGCAGGGAGTGGCTTGCCAGTGAACGAACTTATATCCGAACGAGCCTAGTTCAGATTCATAATAGTCTAGCAATTGTTCTACACTGTAGAAACTAAATTAAACTTACCTCGCTAGAGCTTTAGCGTCTTGTCTTATCGTATCAGTATCTTTCCAACAACGAGCCCTTGTTAAAAATACAACCACACCCCCTACGTACACGTATAACGGATAGTATACGGGGCCCCATCCATTACCCGGTGGGTACCCGGAAGTGAAACTTTGATCGCTGTTTTCTCGAAATCGCTCTCCGCATACTCGCCGACTTCAAAGAGCCGTATCTCAGCAACGGAACCAGGTAGTGGAACGAAACAAGTTGCAAACGGGAGCTAAGAAGGTGAGCTTTAGCGTGGTATGTCAAACGCGAAATTTTTGTTTTGTGCGAAGTGGTCCCTTTTCTCATATCCTATCACATATAACACTATGGATAAATATTAGAGGTTTCTCCATCACAGGTCGTGGGTTGAACAGCAGAAAAAATGCAGTGATACAGCAACCAAATCCAAGCCTGGTCTTCGCAAAGGACTGAAAAGGGGGAAAACGTCCAAAAAGTGATTTGATTAGCAATTGAATGACTCTTATTAATTACTTCATGTACAATAGTACATGTACATGTACATGACACATGGATGTATACAGTTGTGGACTAATATTATTGTGATATTGTGGAGTATAAGGTACATATACCACTACTTCTTTACATGTGATCTCTGTTTACCAAAAAAACTTTCTAGGGGATTCTGATTGAAGCGCTCACTAAATACAGCCCTCACCCCAGGGTAGGACAGTAGAGTAGAGATACTGGCTGACATCAAGGAATGAATTCACTATAATCAAGAAATAAAAAAAAAATCTCAATAACTTGTATGATATTGGCAGAGGAAGATGTCAAGCCACCCATGTATGAAGGTATAACTTTATTATACACCAAGAAAAAATACATAACCACAAACCTGTCATTGTCAGCCCTTCCACTGTCTCCCTGCTAAGCATCATCTGTTGCTTCTTTGCTGCAGTGAATCCCGCTCGGTCAGAAACACTTTTGTTCCACTCGGCTAAATACCCCAAAAAATCATCCTTAAGCCACTATTAACAAAAATGTTCACAATTTGCATCAATAATCCAAAAATAACGAATAATTCACCTCAAAACGGGGTATCCTTAACAGTCCGGTAGGGGAGTAGATCTGGTTTTCTCTTCTTTCGACCCTCTGTATATGATCGTTCATTGAGGCAATCAAAAAAACGATCGAACATTTATGACAGCATATTATGAGAAAAGGGACCACTTCGCGCATCATTTCCCGAATTTTCATATTAAAACGCTTATATCTCTGGAACCATAGCAGCTATGAACTTCAAACCTGGCATGAATATTCTTACATCATCCTGCTACACTCACTGCAAATCGCGAGCGGGGTGAGCGGCCGCGTTGATCTCGTTCGAAAATCGCCGTTTAATGCCTCACTTTGGCGGCTCACCGCTCGGGTCAAGAGCCTTGCTGTAGCTTCGTAGTACCTGGATATGAGTATAATAGTATTATAGATACACCATGTAGCTAAATGTACAAAGCTTACCTGAGAAGCAAGATAAACTTTCATAAAGTATGAATTTAAACGAAGATGCTCTGACTTAATCTTAGGTAGCATAGACAACCCTGCTCCAGTAGTGCACTTGTCATTCAAACTCGTCAGATGAAGCCAGCTAATGTGCTGCCCATTGATCTAATCATTATGTGTACATGTAAATTAATTTTAGTACCTGGTGTGCATTTAATGGAACATACACATAATACATAATGTGTACTGCTTACACACATGGCACGACTATTGGAGTGTGCGAATGAGTTGGCCCAACAGTTTCTGTTTTAAAAAGATGTGGAGCATCTGAAAAGAAATATATCGGTCGAGGTTCGCCTGCATACGGATTGTTCGTCTTGTACACAGTTTCCTTGGAATTCGAGTGCATACGAAAGAACTTTCGATTTTGTGATGCTCCGTCACACACGAAAGCGACAACTTTAAAATCAGCTGCTTCAAGCCTCTGTACAGCTTCCCAGGCAAGTGGAAATAACGTATCGGCTGTGAGACTGTGTGGCAAATTGGGCGTAAGGAAATTTTAGGTCTATGAAGAGATCTCTGACCATGAACAATAACATGTTTGGCTACAGGTAGTGGAGAGCCTGACGTTTCACTGCTGTCGTCACTGCACGATCGCTCGAACTTGAGAAGTTCATTATTAATGTCACCAATGTCTACGTAGCCAATAAGTTGAAGACCATATTTATCGTATACTAAGTTATATTTGATACGTACTTCATCAGAACATACAGCCACATGCTTTTCATGGAGTTTGAGAGTCGGTTTTCACTTCCTTGAGGAGTTGCTCGGTGATTTCAGGTAGGAATCCAGTACCGCTCTTCATATGATGTGTGTAGTCTCGTAGTGTACGACTAGAAGGCAAAGAAACAAAGCAGATGAAGGAAGTTTGATGTTTAGGCACCACTTGATCATGGTTGGGAGCCATCTCATCTGTTGTGAATTATCCCTCAATGCCTCTCTTTGTTGCTCCCAAAATAATTGTTTGAATGATCCTTCTGGATACTGTTCAATAATCGATGGTGTGTGCTCTTCCACTATTTGTGAAAGATCTTGGTGAAGACAATCAACAGTGACCCCTTGAGCGTCAGTGGAGTCCTTTATCTTCTTCATAAGATTGTTGACTTTACGCTCTGCGGAGGTGACTCGAGCTCGTAATGAGGTCATTCTTTTCCTTTTTTGTGGGGTTGTCAGATACCTAAAGTTAGTACGACTACTAATGCTAGTGTACTTTGATGGGCTTGATGCAGTAATTTTTTGCCAACGGGTATGCATCGTCCTAAGTGTAGCCCGATATGAGACACAATTTGCACATTTTCCAGTTGGTACTAACATCTGACATGATGCAGTACATAATGTGCAGCAGTATGTATCACCATTCAGAGTAACATCAGCAACATCATCAATACTTGCAGATACTTGGCCTTCTTTAAAGCTCTTCTTTTCCTTTGCCATTTGTAAAAATCGTTCATCAGGATGAGCAGCACAAACTTTCAACCTATCCAAACATAACTGGTCGTTCACATTCTCGGGTGTCACGAATTGGGGGAAATGGCTAATCGCTGAACAATGAGTAACAGGTCGTCCATGAACATTCAATATCCAGCTACGATCACCCTTGATAACACATGTTAACACGACACCATCAACTCCACTCGGTCTTGTACGGTCTCCTAATTTGCAGAGCTTTATATCATTTGATAGACTCTTCGATTGATCTGTCCATTTGCTTGAAGGAAGCTTTAAATGAGATCGTACAGTAAAAAGTTAACGTTTCGTTGTCGTCGCAACGATCGTGCGACGATGCGTATCGTTCTAAAAAAAACGACTGTAGCACGAAAAATCGCATGCCGTATATACGGTACGCCGGCGGGCACGGCTGGGCGGGTCACGTTGGGTACAAAGGTGGCAATCGTTTGACACGAGGTGAGAAGCGTTGTGTATAAAAACGAAACGATCGAGTCAAGACTTCTATCCGAAACCTCCGAAGATGGAACTAGTAATCAGTTATTCATTCGCTCAAGACCTCCGAAAATCGAACTAGCCAAGCAACGACTCTGACCACCGAAAATCGAACGAGCAACCTTCTACCACTACCGTCTTCAGAGAAAAGCAGCGTCAGTTGTCAGTGGTGATATGGCTCTACGGAAAGAGTTAAAAGACAAAATGAAAGAGTTTCACAAGAAAAGGAGTAAGTTTTGAGTTAAATCATTGGCCTAGAGTACACAATGATCCTATTGAGTGACTAGCATATTTGTTTTGTTTACCATAGGGCGTCATTTTTTAGTCTACTGGCCTGAAGAGGATTGCTATAGTGAGGTGCCACAGTCTAAGGTAGTGGGAGAGCCAACTGACACAATTCAAGTGAAGGAGAGAGGCAAGATATATGTAGGCCAACTTAAGGGTGTAGGAACCAAAGAACAAAGCCAGCAAAAGTTGAACTCCATTTTAGGAGAATCGTCTCAACCCAGTGACTCCGCCCGAACCAATACAGTCGGAAACCAGCCAGGAAAAAGGTACACCTTAGTGAATTTGTGTGATATACAGGCTGTAATATACATACATGTATGAATGCAGTGCATGCATGACATGCATTGAACATACTCTTCAGCTTGTCATTTTTACCCCGCGCGCATGCGCAAGGGGGTAAAGTAATCGGTCGTGTCGTCGTTGTTGTCGTTGTCGTTGTCGTTAGCACAAAAATCGCCATATCTCGAGATATAGGCGTCTAAGCGACTCGTACTCACAACGAATCAATCAAATTCGGCGAAAAACTGGCTTCAGTGTGCGTCAAATCGAGGGATACGATCCAAGAGCGTCACAAATAGTGCCTTTTTGTTGGCCACCGTAGCCACGCCTATCGACAGTGCCCACAATGCATATGCATACCAATTGTTCTTTTTGCTCATGCGCACAACTAAGTGGCCAAGCATATGACTGGTAAAGATCGTCAATGTTCTAAATAATACTCGTGATATCTACAGTGACTGAAATCTGTAACCGATCATAATGTAAAACAGCTATACTACTATTGTTACAACAAATATAGGTAGAAATTCATATGTTCCTAGTTTGGGCTAGGTCTGGGTGCAGAGAGCGCTTTTTCAAGTGTCATTGGAACCCCCAGTAGGCTATTAAAGCAGTATTTCTATTTCTCTGAAGTTTACAAAATTATAGTCATGCACCAAAAGTAAATCTATAGATTGCACAATGTGCGCGCGGGGTATGTGCTCTACAGAGCTCTAGTTTAGGCCATACCAATTTGAATATATGTTTCTCGGATCCGGCGGGTCACATTTTGCTCAATTCCAAAAAAAAAAAAAAAAAAAGGGTGTGGTCAAGTGTTGGATTATATATCGACAAGCCGCATGCGCATAAGTGTAGTCTATCAAGCTAGACCCCTTTTTCGCCCGACGACCTTTACCCACTCTATCCACACGCGAAAAAAGGGGTCTAGCTTGATAGACTAGCATAAGTGCTGTCCTACGTAATCGACGGTGCACGTGCGGCCTAAGCCATTGTCAGCTGATCTCTCGTTCTAGCTCGAGCTAGCTGTCTTTCAATGAGAAATGGCTGTGTCGTCTGCGTGGCTAAGCGTCGTAATACAACGGGCGGAGACCGTGATCAAACCCAGAGAAATATTGAAATGTTCTTGGACTGACACATTTGGTTCTCTTCTTTTAAAGTACGGGAGCGACCTCCAGTCTGAAAAGATCTCCCACGTGGTCATAGCCAAGAACGAGAAGTTTATCGATCCTTGCCACCGTGTACCAGCTGATGCGCCACTCTCTCTTTGTGATCAGTTTGGATGTATGAACGTTTGCATCTACCTGGAGAATATGAGTGTCTCACCTACTGCCGAAAGAACGATTGCCAGTGTGCTCATGGAACGAAGCAGGGAGATCGTCCTTCCTCAGTTTTTAGCTCCATCTGAAGGAAGGAACCTTCGAGATGATCAAAGGCTTCGTAATGACATAGTTGGTGAGTGTACATGCACATGATACATGCACACACACACACACACACACACACATGCAAATACATGTAGACCACACATCACAATGTAAAATGAAACTTTGTACTTTTACGCAGAAAAACTCGATGAATGGAAAGTTGGTTGGAGCAGGGACAGCATGTCTGTTGGCGAGATGTTGGTGCAAAAGCTGACCAGAGCACTCTGGTACATTGATCCCCATCACTCGAAGTTCGCTGGTCGTAGCATTCAATTGCCTCCCCAACTTGGCTCATTTGAGGGCTACAACAACTACAGGCATAAAAAGGAGAAGGAACCGCAACTCTCTGTCAGTGGTATTAGTCACCATGTCCAAGAGCTGAGTAATGCACTGATGCAGCCATGGTTCCACCACAGGAGATTTGAACTCCTTAAAAAAGAAGTGGAAATGCTGGTGGAGGGCTTGCAGAAGTACTGTGAGTACTTGAAGGGCAGAAACGAGTTCATGATTGAGCATCACCACTCCATGACTCAATCTCAGCTTGTAGATGATAATACTTCTCTTACTACTCTCCCTATTTGCAGTGGTCTCGTTCATTCTGACTATGCTGATCTGGAAGAAAACCTACGTTCTTTAGACTTCTACAAACCTGTTTTTCTCAACGATTTTTCTCCAGCAGACAGATTTAAACACAGGACATGGATAGCAAATTTGTCGTTACCTTATCCCACATGCATATATCGCTATGCCTATGGGAATAATCTCGGCACACTATCGTACATTTGGAAGATTCCTTATGGGCCTGTTGACCAAACAGCTGTCAGTCGAGTGTTTGCACATTTGAACAAGGAGCAAGCCACATACTCTACAAGGGCTATGCGACATGATTTTCTTCAAAGGTACAACAGACTCGTGAAAACTCCAAAGTCAGTACTCCGCAACATCTATCGTACTCTTCTCAACGATGGCAGTCAGCCTTCTTGCAGTGTGGAAGCCGAAGTTGATGAACGTGTAGCTAAAGCTGTAGTCAACCTGGATGATCCTGAGATCGTGCTCGATTTACGCAGCACAAATGGAAAGCCAAACAGCACCCGTTTTGATCAATTTTGGGCTGAACTTCAAGCCTACATGGATGAAATCAACCTCGCTGTTGACGACCGACGACATGGGGACACATTACACTTACCTTTTGCCATATCAGTGCGACATCTACAGGAGGTGATCGGTGATAGGCTTCGTGAAAAGCATCCAGGTGACTGTCCTCCAATTCCTTCCTTGGAGTGGATCCGTCTGCAATTTTGGCCTTCTAATCAGTACACCATCCGTGCTTTGAGGTACACCGGACGGTTCCAAGTCAAATTTGCAGTTCAAGTTCGGCATCTTCACCGAGACCATCAGGATTCTCACTACGTAAGTGCTCTCTTACAGTATCTAAGGGCATTTGCTGTTCAGTTTCATTCTTACTGCCGGTATGTATCAGTTGATGATAAAGCTACCATACCAATTGGCGATCCTAGTTGCCCATTGTCCACTGGTGTCAGGGGTCATAATCGTTCCTTAGTGTCCCTGTCCGGCCCACAGCTTCATGCCCTGGATCATGATTTTCATGTGTGTGGAATTATCCCATCTGTGGCCTTTATTGTTGACATCCCTGAGAGTTCCGCTGATTCTTTCTTCAGTGGTCAACCTTTTGTTATATGCAAAGATAAAATTACCCAGCCTTCCAGTGCCCTTCACCATTCTACAGAGCTTACTAACATCATTCACACTCACTATGGTACTCCTGACAATTATTCATCTAAACCTATCTTGATAATAGTCAGTGATGGGGGGCCAGACCATCGGGTTACATTTGGTTCAGTGAAGATTGCAAATCTCTGCTTGTTTCGGGCTTTGAATCTCGATATGCTTGTGTGTGTACGGACATGCCCATACCAATCATGGCAGAATCTCGCTGAGAGGGTAATGTCCACTCTAAACCTAGCTCTACAAAATGTTTCTCTTGCTCGTTCAAAAATGACTGATGAGTTTGAACGGCTGATTTCTAGCCTGAACACCCTAACAGATGTGCGTAAAGCGATTGATAAGCGGCCTGAATTGGGGGAAGCTTTAAGTGATTCCTTGTCTCCAGTCATGGTTCTTCTTGGTCAGCGCTTTGTGGCAATGAAGCTGAAAGGCCAGTCAGTGAAGCTTGGAGTTCCCGCAACTGAAGCTGAAATGTCAGAGCAGTTCATGCATTCACATTTTATAGAACCCAGCTTACAGAGGGAGAGGCTCACTCAGGATGTTTTGAAAAGTGCCTCAGGTCTTCAAAAATTTTTGAAACACCACTGTCATTCTTCGCACTATGTTTGCCAGCTCAAAAAGTGTACCGATCAGGACTGCTACTACTGCAAAGAGCATCCCATCAGGCTTCCTCCAGAAGTGTTCAGTAAGCTATCTTTTCTTCCTCTACCGCTGTTCGATGCTTCAAAGGAACACTACGAAAGATTTGAAAAGTTGTATGGACAGTTTCCAGATGAAAGAGGTCGTCCGTCTTATGTTCCTGTGGCCTCTGAGGAAGCCAAGGAGAAGGACAAGAGCCATCGAGGGATTATTGTCAAGGCCAAGGTGAGAGGAGCAATAATATGTGAAGATTGCAAGAAGACACGGTGTTTTTATTCTAGTTCAAAGCTATCTCAAAGAGAAGCGCTAGAAGTGGAACGCATAAAGGAGTCAAAACTGTACATTTGTGGCAGTCCGCTCTTTCCAGACGATTCTCCTCTAGCTAGCAATGTGGTAGTGCGTGAAGCTATTACTTGTGCCTCACCTATCGAACTGCAGTACTATAATTCAGTACTAGTTCATTTTCCTCCAATCTGTTATTTCTGTGGTCTTGGTGAAGAGAATTTGGTTAATGATGACCACATTAAAGAACTTAAAAAATCATATGCAATTGTGCTACCTATTTGTTTCATTTGTCAGAGTGACGGCAAGTCTCCTTTTTGTAAGCAGCCCTCTAACGTAGCAAAAAGATGGAAAATTAATTAGTACAGACATGTGACTTTTTTTTATATCATTGTATTGTGGTTTTGTTTCTTTGCATTGATAATAATCAGATTCAGATTTTTTTTTTTTTTTTTTCCCTGCCACCCGGGTCTCTTTTGATGGTATGCCTGTCCGAGAAACATAATTATATTCAAATTGGTATGGCCTTATCATAGTTGTTAAGAAGAGGAAACGCCAAGTGGACAAGGCAACCACCAAGCAGAAAAGCAGCAACGGGAAGCCTCCACGAAAGAAACTAAAACGAGGTGCTTTTGTAATAAACATTAATACACATGTACTTATTTCAAATTGCTTACTTTGTTTTCCACAAGTGGACGATCCTGCGTGTTGTGGCTGCCAGTACTGATTCGGGGACAGCAAATCCTACCGCTCCAGCTCCCAGTGGTTCTAAGGTGGCAACTATCACTCCCCCACCCCCCAGTGCTTCCTCAACCACTACTGGGACTTCCTTAACTCCCTCGTGTTCACATACAGCAGCTTGTGCAACAACATCAACAGCTTCTGGATCAGTTAGCACTGGTGCTACCCTGACTGACTCGGCCAATATACAACATGTACAAGGTTAGTACAGTGTACATGTATATACATGTACAGTACATGTACATGTAAGGACCCCTAAAGCCTTCTTGGCCCTACATGTATGTAGAAAAGCCCTACTGTACATCTGTACACATGCATGTACATGCGATTTACTGCTGTTATTTCATTTGCTGTAGCTCCCAGTGGTTCATGTGCGACCACTTCAGTTCCTAGTTGCTACCAAGCATCTGCTACTGTGACGGCCGTGGCCACCGACTTCTCCCAGACAGCTCCTAGTTGCTCCCAGTCTGCCACTTTGACCACCTCAGCCCCCAGTGGTTCACACACTGTAGCCACTCTACGTCCCAGTGGTTCATCTGCGACCACTTCAGTTCCTAGTTGCTACCAGGCGTCTGCTACCTGACGGCCGTGGTCACCGACTTCTCCCAGACAGCTCCTAGTTGCTCCCAGTCTGCCACTTTGACCCAGTGGTTCATACACTGTAACCACTCTATGTCCCAGTGGTTCATCTATTTCGGGCACTGCCATCACCATCCTATCTGACTTTTCCGATACAGACGGTAACTATCTACATTGTACTTGTATTTCATGTGTACATGCATGAGTGTTTTAATTTTCTTGCACAACAGGTGAAGATAGCGACATATCTCCTCTCCCTCCTCCCATGCCGCCCATACCTCCACTTAACAACAGTGACGTGTCACCAGAGGAACCAACTCCATCACACTCCCTGGATTCCCTGTCGATAGAGGTGGAACTGCAACTGTCGTTGGACAGATTTACTACCCTGGAGGATAACTTTGATCGGGTTTTGCAGAGACAAGACGAAATTTTATCAAGGCTAACTGCACTTGAGAATCAGTCGGTGTATCAGCAGGTGGACACCCCACACAATGCATCCTTTGATGAATCGTATTTCAACCAGCCACCCATGTATATTCCGCCACCTCCACTGCACCCACCTCCGAGCCTTTCTTTGGATGCAGAAAACAAGACACCTACAAGAGAGTATCGAGCTCAACGCTGCACCCCTGTTCATCGTCACCCAGCACAGCTACATTCCTCTAAAGTAAATTCAATGCAATCACATTCACATCAGCTGCTTCGACCTCGGCCTCAACAGAATCAACCACAGCCACATCCATATCAACTTGGAGCTACGCAAAATCAAACTCAATCAAGAGCTGAACGCTGTAGTCCGTTCAGCCCCCCACCTCACCCACCTAAGCGTTTCATTCTTGGTGGAGATCTGGAGTCTGGTGTGAATCATGCACAAACTCAAGGCCGTGTGCCATTTGATCCCATCACTAATCAGGTTAACTCAACCGCTACAAAAGCTATAGCATCCATTCGAGAAAAACCTGGCAACAGTTACCTACCTTCGTCAGTAATAAACAAACAAAAACTCAAGTCAGCTAGTGAGCTTATCGTGAGGTATCCAAAGCTCCGATCTCCAAGCAGTATTGGTACTTTGGCTGCAAAACTGGCAAGAGAGGCATATTTTGGCGAGGATGTGTTGGCTAAGTGTACTATAAGTGGTGATCGAGATCTCCCTGGGCTTGCAATTGTAGAGCTTCAGCAACTGAAACAAACACTTTTTGCTCAGTTTCCTGCATATTGGCGATCACCTCACGAGTTTGAGCCCCTTTGGAGTACTGCAACCACATCAATTGGCCAGCTGTGCAAGAGACTTCGTGGTAACTCCTCTAATAAAATTACTATCATGTAGCTATGCATATACATGTACATTCATGCCTACTTTTACACTCAACATGCTCTCTACTTGTTACTGTTAATATTTTTATTATAAAGGTTGATATCGGTTATTAAAGTTGTTGACTACAATTTGTATACCATGATAATAATAGCAAGTACTGTTAAGTCAAAGATTGTAATAATAACTATAGTATAAAAATAATAACTGTGCCTAGTATCCTGTTGCTGAACCTTCCTAGTTTTATCACCTTTGGGATGTCCTATGTACTTCTCACACTTTGCTTGGTCGACCGTTTCCCAAAATTGCTGTATTCTATCTATCAGTTCTTCCTTCACCCGTCTGATGTATTCTTTGAGTTCATGCCATAGGTTCTCTATGGGATTAAGATCTGGAGACTCGGCAGGAGTCTTCCACCAATTGATAGACTTCTCCTCCATCCACTCCCTTGCCATGACTGATGTATGTTTTGGGTCATTGTCTTGCATAAATTTATGCCCCTCTGGATACACCCTCTCGATGAATGGTACCAGTGTTTTGTCCAAGATGTCAACAAAGAGTACTGCATTCATGATCCCCTCGAATATACAGATTCCAGTTCGTCCTCGTTTGCTAATCCCGGCCCACACATGGACTTTCATGGGGTGCTTGGGCCTATCATAGATACGGAGGAATCATTGTAAGATCTGTAGTACATGCATGCGTAGCACAGAGTTGAGAGTTCAACTCACAAACATGCCACATGCATGCAGCTTTATTATATAAAAAATAATTAATCAATCGTTAATTTATGTACCTTGGCTTAGGTCGAAGTGCCTCTCCACGTTTCCTACATGCAAACCTACGATGGCTCTCCAACTCGATCGTGCTCTCATCAGTCCATATGACATCCTCAAACGACTGGCCAAGGTGTTGTGCCCATTGGAGTCGCTTCTGCTTGTTGGCTTCTCTAATCAATTGGCAGTACGCCCTGCCGCGAAACGTCCATCCAAGCGCCGTTCGACACCTCAGCATAGTGTGGAGCGAAATTGAGTATCCTTTCTCTGTCAGCATTCGGTGTAGTTGATACGCCGTCGTCTCGTCGTCAGTTCTCATTTGTTCCACTAGCTGCTTGATTTCTGCTGTTATTTTCGAAGGTCTTCCCGAGCCCACTTGATCGAGTAACGTAGAGCTTTAGGAACTTGTATACTCCAACTCTTGAGCATTTTAGATTCTCCTCATTGAGCATCTTCGTGATCGTGGGAGGCCTGTAGCCTTGCGAGTACAAGCACAGGATTCGCTGCTTCTTGTAAGTCGAATAAACCATTTTTAACACGTCGACTAAACTGAACGATCAGGTGACACTGTAGCAACGTAGAGGTACGCTCGCGCGCCGTAGCGCAAACGTAAAAACGACCGGATGTAACGTAAACGGTAGTGCATGCGCATAGTGTACATACGCGCCACGCCCCTTGCAATAGACGGTGCAAAGACGATTTCGCGCTACGGAGCTACGATCGTTCAGACGCTACGAAACGTTAACTTTTTATTGACCGCTACTGTATATCGGCAATTGACGGAACCTGGGTATGTACAGATAGTGAACATCAATGCGATACATTCATGATATAAATAGTTCGCGGAAGTGATGAAGCTTCTTGATCCCCGAAATCTTCTTAAATCGCGTGGCAAAGAAGTTAGTCCAGTCCAGTGTAGGGACGATAGTGGTGCCATCCTCGCGAGAAACTAGCTGGGCAACGTTACACTCAGCTGAGGTATTGACTACTTCAGCGATGTTTTGGAGGCTACCCACTTTCGTCCGCCTGTACTGGCGCTTAAACAGACCAAAGCACCAGTCTGGTGAAAACTTCGTATGGCCAACGGGAAGGAAAGACAACGTGATGTTGGAGTGTTGATTCATCATCACCCTCCATGCCAAATATTGCACCATACAGTTATTTTTATTCTGTCCGGTGCAATTATCAGCGTGGAGAAAGACGTCCTTCTCTCCAAACCCATGATTGTGGAAGAAGTCCAGTCGACTGACCACAGCATTGGCACCCTTGCCGCAATCACCTGCCTCGTCTGTCAAGAAGTTGACTTGCCTGGGGAGTGCCTCGCAGTTGACACCAAACCCGGTACACTTCCGGGGTGTCAAGAAGTAGATCGGTCCAGGCTGCAGGGGGTCTGATGGATAATGGACTTGCTGGGCATAGTCGAAGGAGTAGTGCACTTGGATGTCGTTGGAATTACAAGGAGTGTGTGACCACGGTGGAGGAGGAGTGAACTCACCATTGGTGACAAAGTGTGCTTGAACACTCTCCTTGCACTCCTCACATACAGCCTTGTACTGTGCTCTCTCCATCTTCACAACTCGAAGGTGTTCAAGTGCGTCACTGATTGTGGAGGACTTCTCAGCTTCCGAACCGTTGGCCATACGCACGATAGCAGCACTGTTCTGCTGACATTGCCAGCAAAGATCTGACCTGGGCTTCATTATGACAACTGATGGTACAAGAGTTCGCCACAGGTAGCAAAAGGTCGTATATGCTACTGGATGGATAGTACCCTCGACTTAAGCTGTTGCATGATACATCTTCCAAACTGCTCGCTTTGACACGCTCGATGGTAGGAGCTGGAGGTCATCGCGGCTGTATCCCGGAATCCTGCCAGGAAGAAGAATGCGTGCTGCTCGGCATAACTAAACAGGAAGCGCACAACGTACTCTGTGGAAGAGAAAGACTGAGAGTGTCTGGGTCGTTTGTTTGTGTTACCGTGAACTCTGGGACACAGACCATTGCTCTTCACATTCTTCGTCAGGTTCTTCAGTCGCTTCTCGCCAATTCCGTGGAGAAACCGAAACATCTTCAAACAGACTGGTTTGCCCTGGTGTGTGAAGGTGGTGTAGCACTTCTCACGGTCATCCTCTTTGTGCCGTGCTAGGGTGGAGACGATATCGCTGGTGTTCAATCCCGCCATAAGCTGACCCATGATGACCATATCCAGCTCAGCGGGGGTCAGTTCAGCGCACGATGCTCTGAACTCTTCAAAATAGCTCAGTGAGAACTGCCGGCTGCAGGGACTCCCTTTCAGTTTGTGGCAACCACACCCGGTGGACATGAAGGTGGAGACAGTAGCTACTTCTTCTGTGTCAGTAGCTACTTCTTCTGTGTCACTGTAGATGCGACTACGTTAAGACCTTTGCAGAGCTACCTGCACTCGCTCCTCCGTATCCACCAGCTCACTAGGTGCAGTCTCATCTCCGTCATCGTGCATGAGCTCACCAGCAGCAGGGTCTGTATAGTTTAGTAGTATTGTGTATTATTGTGTATTATTAATAATTCCTTCATGTTCCTTCTCCATGATAGCAAATTTTGTGCATTTTAGTAGTATTAATAATACCTGTATTTTATGTTATTTTCATGTGCACATAATTCTCTACACAATTCTATGGTTATATTACTGCACCTTCCAAGCTGTATGTACTGCCAGGTGTGCAGCTGTCATCATCCTCCAGGTCATCATCATCCCAGCATCAGCAGGAGAGGTAAAGTAATCTTCAATTACCTCTAGGAGGGCCTGCTGATCACCACTGCTGAAGCCCAGGAAGGCATTCACTGCCTTGGTAACCTCAGAAACATCCACAGAATTAGAGGCCACCCCATAGCATACCATAGTAGAGTGTTGCAGCTGCTAGCGGTTAAGGGCTAAGTACTTCAAGTACTAGCGCTCATGCATAGTATTATTAGTACTTACGTAATCAATGGTGTGGGAGTTGTCCCGTTCGGTCCGCGCACGCGCCGCTACACTCTCCAATATTCTCCGTGTTATATTTCCGGGTAGTCCGTGCACGCGGAGATAGATCAAGAGAGGGCTCTATTTCGAAGCTATCGCTCGAGGTGAAGACAGCCGTTTCTGGATTCGAAATTTCGCCAGAAGGTGAGGAAAGGATCGTAGATACTTATGTCATAATCTCAGTTTCCTGGACGCATGACCTGGGCGCCTATATACGCGCGTACTAAAAATTTTAATAGTGCGTGAAGTGGGCCCTATTCTCAAATCCGCTCACATTTAATGTATTTGTCCAAGTTTCCAGTTTTGAGTGCAACTGCTACAGAGTGGGAAAATGTTTTTGATGATTATATGCGAGGCAGGTATCATCAAAGAGCAGTCTACACTAAGACCACCGGAAGTCCATATACATACAATACATTTTAATGTCAACGCGTGGTTTGCATGGCGCCTATGGGGGTTAATGATATGCATGTGGGGTCAAAAATAGTGCATGTCTATGTACAACTGTATTTTGTAGTGTGAGGTAGCTATCGTTCTATCTCAAGTACCATTGAAAAGAGGAAGAGCTGAGCTTCACTTTGATACCAAGAACAACACTAAGCGTGCCGAGATGACCGATGTAGAGATGACAAAGATTTTGGTTGCGTATGGCTGAGGGCATCTTTGAATTGGGGGCAAATCAGTAACTATCAAACCAGCGCTAGGGGACTTGGTCCACAAGTAGGTAAGTACCAGAGCAGTTATTCCGCTGAATCCCTAGTCTTCCAGGACCACTCTGCCACCATGAGCGCTCTTTGAAGATCAAAAACAATTTATCACTTTAGTCTGTTCTATTTTCTTAGTAGTAGTTAACTAGATTGTCAACCAAAGAAAATACTAAACTTTAGCTACTAAACTAGCTAGGTTATAGCTACCAACTCTTAGTCTTGAGTACTTTCTTCGTGATACTTCAACTCGCTCGTCCATTTTTCGATCTTTTCTGGCTGAATGGAACTTTGAATTGGGGGCAAATCAGTAACTCTCGTTCCTGAACCAAAAATGAGGCATCCTCGATGTGTATACCATAGTGGCAGTGTATAGCAGTAGCGTGGAACAGAACCACTCGAGGTGCTTCGAGAAACGAGCCTTCGAAAACGAGAAAAATTCATTCTATCCTGGGTAGGGTGCGGTACACGGATAGATATGCGGACGTATACGAGATTATTGCGTGTACCCGTGTAATACGTACGTGCGCGTGCGTAATCATACGCAGTAAAACATCATTTCCGTTTTGCCATTAAACGGGTGGTCTTAGTGTAGACTGAGAGGTAGCCTCCACCTTTTGCTGCTCTGACGAAGTGGGGATGAGGACCACTTTCTCTTTTTACCATCCATGACATGTGATCACCTGGGCAGGTCACCATTCCATTCATATCAGTTGACAGTGCCTGAGCCTTACTCCACAGGCAGTCTTGAGTACTTTCTTCGTGATACTTCAACTCGCTCGTCCATTTTTCGATCTTTTCTGGCTGAATGGAACTTTGAATTGGGGGCAAATCAGTAACTCTCGTTCCTGAACCAAAAATGAGGCATCCTCGATGTGTATACCATAGTGGCAGTGTATAGCAGTAGCGTGGAACAGAACCACTCGAGGTGCTTCGAGAAACGAGCCTTCGAAAACGAGAAAAATTCGTTCTATCCTGGGTAGGGTGCGGTACACGGATAGATATGCGGACGTATACGAGATTATTGCGTGTACCCGTGTAATACGTACGTGCGCGTGCGTAATCATACGCAGTAAAACATCATTTCCGTTTTGCCATTAAACGGGTGGTCTTAGTGTAGACTGAGAGGTAGCCTCCACCTTTTGCTGCTCTGACGAAGTGGGGATGAGGACCACTTTCTCTTTTTACCATCCATGACATGTGGTCACCTGGGCAGGTCACCATTCCATTCATATCAGTTGACAGTGCCTGAGCCTTACTCCACAGGCTACGGCTAAAGTGTCATGGAAGTGCTAACGGGAAACTTGACGTTAAAACATCCGACGACAAGGACCCTTCACGAGAGGAATCAGGTGATTTGGCAGTAATCATTGGCAATTCAGCTTTCATAAATTTATCTACTCGCCTTTTTCGCTGGTCATCATTAAGAGTAAACCATTTTGCTTGGTCAATAGCGTAAGACTTGAATTCCTCTTCTAAGCGGTACTCACCCTGACTTATAACTGACCTTTGCACTTCATTTCTCTGTTCTTGAAGTAGGTCTTTCATATGATCAACAAATTAAGGCAAGTCAGAGGCTTTGTACGAAACGTGCTGTTTCAAAACATTGTTCTTGGATTCAACATGCTTGTAACTGATCTTGGGATACTAAGAGGCCAAGCACACATACACTTGCACTATACTGGGCATTAAATAGAATCATTGTGCATGTGTAGTCATATTATTGCACACAATGGAACATGCATCGATAATTTAGTAGTCTAAATTATCTATGGTACATGTAGGTATCCCAGTGCAGCCAGGGGATGTACGTATATAGTACATGACCATGTGCGACCCACATTGCTTTGTTAGCATAACTATTCCCATAGTGATGCATTACGTCTCTGTAGCTCAGCTCATCACTGGCCGCTCAGTGTCAATATTAAAAAGGTGATTTCCAATTGATTTAGCACCTGAGCCCCACCGTTGGCACCGCTAGCAATGTTGAAAGTCTTTGTGCAATTAATGCAGGACTGATACCATTGATTAACTAAACCCCCCTGGTTCAGAGCAAGAATAAGTTCAGTTCACCACAAACCACTGAATAGTCTAACACACAATTCCTAACCATCATGCTCAATGATATATAGCTAGTATATTCTTGATCAACAGTGGTGGTATATGAAGTTTGCATAATTATGATTGCACTAACTCACTCACACACCTCAAAGCGCATTGACTCGGCTTGCATGATCATGCTAACGATTTATAAATGTTAGGTGGCTAGAGAGCTAGCACTCAGCCATTTTCTACTGTGTCCTTCATTTTGGCTACTACCGTATAGCGCCTTAATTTCGCGGAACTTAAATTTCGCGGATAGCACTCCTACAAAGTTTTTGTCGAATAAATTTCGCGGTTCCATCCTGGTATGGGCGCACGCTCGTGGGCATTGGAAATTTCACAGGAAAAACGCCCCGCAGAAACGGGAACACGGAATCTCCGTGGAATTTCGCGGACGGCCTTCTAGACGGACCGTAGACGGGGGAATCTTAATACGGAGACCATACGCTACCTGTAGGAGAACCACAATATTTGTATTGCATATTCACGGTATACCGTTTGTAAATTGATAGACGGCTCAATAATGATCACCGTTAATGTACCCGTTCAAAATATTGTACGTTTACGGCATGTACCGTTTGTGAATGACAGACGGCTCAATGCTTACCGTAATTGTACCCGTGCATTGTATTCCACGTGGATAGCTATTATTATGGAAGCTCCAGGTTCTCCTCAGACTGGATCTACCAGTAGCCGTGATTGCTGCGAGTGTATTCACCTGAAACGTGAACGAGCTAAACTTTTATGTCCACACTGCAACGAGATGGTCTCCAAGACTACATTTTATAGGCATAAATCTACCTTCTACAATCGAAGTTTGAGGAAATGGGGTCCTGCAGCCGTCGGATCTAAGGCCGACAATGGCAGCACTAGTTCCAGTGATGATGACAATGAGGTGGGAGTGGCTGACAGCGAAGCTTTACTACAATCCACCGTTCAACACGGTAGGCTTGGCATGGAAGTAGCTACTATACGGTGTAAGTCCAGCATCCAGTCATACTAATTGTATGCAGGTCATTCCATGGAGTATGAACATACATAGTGACAAGTCGTCATCAGCCAGTGCCAGCGATTTCTCTAGGTCTTCAACCAGTGAAAGTGAAGCTAGCGATGATAATCCGGTACGGGATCGTGATAAGAAGTGGGTGTAGCATCATTATGGGCGTGCCTCCTATGCAACGAGGAGCGAAGGAGGGGCTCATCTCGCGAGCCAGCCCCTGCTACGCAACGAGGAAACGAGGAGCGTAGGAGGGGCTCGCGAGACTATAGGCTCGATAATCATGGCTCTAATATTATAATATTATTATGATAATAGCCATATTAAATTATTATCAAAAGCGAGAATCCAGTCTATTGGTTAGCAAGCCTATTATATTGAATAGAGAAGAGATTAATAATAATATTATTATTATAAATCTGCTGTACAACCCTGCAATTGTACTTTCATAATTAAATTTTGGTCATCATAGGATGCCATTGAGGTCTGGAGTGATGCAGACTCGAGCTCTGATAGTACAGATGAATCTTCCAGAGGTGATCAAGGGACACAGCCTGTACGTATACTGCACCAACTGTACTTCATGCTTGTTTGGCAAGCAGCATTTAGCATTTCCGACAAAGCAGTCCAGGCTCTTTTGAAATTTATTAAGTACTTTATTCTGATCATTGGCAAAGCTTTCAAGTGTGATTCTCTCTCAAGCACATATGACGCAGTTCCACTTACTCTAAGTGGCATACGTCGACAATTAGGCTACAATAGTGACATGTATATTATTAACTATGTGGTCTGTCCAAAATGCTCTGCTCTGTATGAGTATAAAGACTGCGTGATCACTCGTGCAAATGGGGAAATTGAATCCAAAACATGCTGTCACGTTGTAACACCAAATCATCCTCAGCGATCCAAAAGAAGAGCATGCGGCTGCATTTTGCTAAAGAAACAAAAGCGAAAGAATACAGTAGTATTGGTGCCATGCAAAGTGTACCCATACCAATCACTAATAGGCACACTTCAAAAGTTCCTAAAGCGAGCAGAATTCTTAGAGGCTTGTGAGCATTGGCGAAACAGAGCTACATCTGATAGCTTTCTTGGTGACATCTATGATGGAGAGGTTTGGGAATTCTTTAAGTCGGATGCTGCAGGTAGATTCTTATCAACACCACACTCCTACTTGTTAAGCATGAATATAGACTGGTTTCAACCATTTGTACGTGGTACTACATACTCAGTTGGTGCTATATATTTGACTATTCAGAATTTGCCTAGGCACATTCGGTATCGCCAAGAGACAGGTATAGTCAAAATCCAAAAAATGGATGAAAATGGTCAGTACAAATTCTTCCATATTTGGATGATTCTTGGACTTAATTCAAAAATCTTCCATATTTGGATGATTATTATTCATTTGTCTCTATAGAGAGACTAATGTCATCTATAATCATCCAATTATGGATGTTTTTGAACATCCGATAATGGATGATTCTACAATCATCCAATGATGGATGATACTTTTCATCAATTTATGGATGATTTTTATGCTAAATGAACATCATCCAAAAGTGGATGATTCTTGTCATCAGTTTATGGATGTTTCTAGTATGGAACAAGATTCATCCAATAATGGATGATTCTTATCATCGATTTATGGATGATTCTTATGCTAAATAAACATCATCCAAAAGTGGATGATTCTTGTCATCAGTTTATGGATGTTTCTAGTACGGAACAAGATTTGTCCAAAAGTGGATGATTCTTGTCATCAGTTTATGGATGTTTCTAGTATGGAACAAAGTTCATCCAATAATGGATGATTCTTATCAACTTATGGATGATTCTTATGCTAGATAAACATCATCCAAAAGTGGATGATTCTTGTCATCAGTTTATGGATGTTTCTTGTGCGGGTTATATATCGTCCGGTACTGGATGCTTCTTAGCCGTTACATAACTTGTCATTAACCCTTTGAACGCGGATTGCGTATATATACGCGCATGCGCACCCGTATCTCAACGCGGAATGCGTATATATACGCAGCTGTGTAGCGGTGGCCTAGTACGCATGTCTATCGCGATCGAGGAAGCCCCTGACAATCATAGGCGGCAGATCCACCCTTACCTGGCTTGCAGCAGCTGCAACTAACGTTGGTTGATAGCGCTGGTGGTTTGTGGTTCGAGCAAGAAACCTTAGCGTGCACAGCAGCAGCCCCACCTTCAAGTACTTGCACGAGATGGCTTCCCGAACTCTTACGGTGTCAATGGCTCTATCCATGCTGGATATTCCATTTCCTGAAGATGATGACATGAGTGATGATGAATTTGATGGCTACATAGACCCTGATGAGACCTCTGCTGACGGCCTTGATGATGGGAATGGTGAGGATAGTGAACAATCTGATGATGTACCTCCCATCCCAGACTTCCAGCAGCCAACAGGTCCTTCGGTTGACATGACTGACAAGTCACCACTTGATTTTTTCAAGCTTCTGGTCAACGATGCCATGCTAGATCATATTGTTGAGCAAACCAACCTCTATGCTCAACAATATATTGATGCAACAACCCTCCCTCCTCACTCTCGCGTACACGGTTGGAACAAAGAAGTTCACGATCGAGATGAACTCAAAAAGTTTCTAGCGATGATTATCACAATGGGTCTGGTCAACTATCCTCATGTGGAAGACTACTGGGCAACATCTTGGCCATATGCTACACCTACGTTTTCCAAGGTACCCTGGCATTACACCATGCATGTATGCATGCATGTCTACATGTTCATGTACCTGCATGTACATGTACATATAATAAATAATCACTTCAATTATCAAATATCACAAAATGTATACACTTGTAATACACATAATACACACTAGCTATTATCTCGACTACAAAGGAATTATCTACGCATATATACATAAATCTTCAAGATCACACCTAAGTCATGAGTTTATACAAGGCTACTATGGCTTGGTCTTAGTTAGCTACATGTACATAATGCAATTCACATACAAGTGCTGACTTCTTCTATTCACATACCATTTGCCATAGTACCATCGTATAAATACATGTAACTATTATTCATTAACAGATCATCAAGCGTGACCGCTTCTCTCTCCTCCTCAAGTTCTTGCACCTGAATGACAATAGTCAGTATGTCAAGAAAGGTCAGCCAGGTCATGATCCCCTGTTCAAAGTGAGACCCTTCCTCGATCCCTTGATCAAGAATTTTCAAGAGGCTTACCACCCTTCCCGCGAGCTCTCTATTGATGAATCCATGATTGGATTCAAGGGCAGGCTCTCCTTCATCCAGTACTTGCCTAAGAAACCAACCAAGTGGGGCATGAAGGCATTTGTCCTTGCCGATAGCAGGAACGGGTACACCTACAACTGGCGGCTGTACACGGGTGAGCACAAAATAATTATAATAATTGTGTATGTATGAATACATCTAGACTCATGTATGTCCATAATAATGTACATGCATGCATGCTTGCATGACTACTATTTTGTTGGTAGTTGACTTCTGTTCATCATTGTCCTACTTTATGATGACCCAACCCCTTCCCATAGCCAGCAAATTACCTATAAAAACTTTGGTTGCTAGGCAACTACCAACAAATGGACATGCATGCATATGAGATGTATTCCTACACACACACACAATATAATATGTGCAATATTATGGTTTTCTATGGGTATTTTATGTGATACAATGGAATTTTGAGGGTGAGCCTCATATCCATCCCAATATGCCTTGGAAACAACTCACAGTAGTGTACAGCCACAAAACATAGGGCCACCACAAGTACTATACTTCAATATGTTAGCCATAGGATGCATTCCCTAACCAATCATGGGATAGCTTTGTAATTGTACAAATAATATTATACAGGTAAAGACAACTCACTTGACACCACAGAAGTTGGAGCCACACATGCTGTAGTGCTGAAGTTGTTGGAGGGTCTGGAGGGCAGAGGTCACCACGTGTATACCGACAACTACTATAGTAGTCCAGCACTCTTCAGTGATCTCGAACGTCTTGGGTTCGGTGCATGTGGGACAGTGAGGAAGAACAGACGAGGGTTGCCGGATGAGACGATGAAGGCTAAGCTAAAGAAGGGAGAGGTTGCATCCAAGCAGATAGACAGCTCCATGCTTGTGCTGAAGTGGATGGACAAGCGGGAAGTTACGATGCTCAGTACCATCCATAATGACAGCTTTGTTACGAAAAAGAGGCGGTCCAGAACAGCAACAGATGGGCAGGAAGACATCCTGAAACCCTTGGTAGTTGAAGAATACAACCGGCACATGGGGGGCGTGGACACCGGTGATCAACTGCAGTCATACTATGGGTTTTCCCATCGTACAGTGAAGTGGTGGAGGCGACTGTTTTTTCACCTCATTGACTTGGCCATCGTCAACGCCTACATACTGTGCCTGATGTCACCATGCAGTGGGAAGAGGTTGACGCATGCCCAATTCAGAATTGAGCTGGCAAAACAGCTGCTGATGGAGACTGCAGAGGAGACTGTCGTACAGCATCCACCAGGCTCGCACACAGACCCAAACCCACCGTCGAGCCGCCTCACAGGAAGGCACTTCCCTGGCAAGCTTGGTGTAAGTGCCGCCGGCAGACAAATTCAGCCCGATTGTGTTGTCTGCAGCCGGAAGAAGGGACGAGGAAGAAAGTCAACGACTTATGAATGCAAACAATGTCATTTACCTATGTGCATCGTTCCTTGTTTTGAACTGTACCACACAAAGAAGAATCCAGAGCGTTATCTGTAGACTCCACCCTAATAATAGTTACATAGTAGTGTAATTTTACATTTTGTATGGCATTGACATGTTTGCCTCTCTCTCTCCCTTCCTCCCCCCCCCCCCTCTCTCCCTCACAACCCCCTCTCTGTCTCTCTCTCTCTCCTCCCCCTCTCTATGCTACACCCCACCCCCTGGTCCATGAAAATTGAAGACCATAATTTGATCCAAGAACACCGTTTAGCGCTTCGTATAATAGGGCTCACTTACAGCTCTACTTCTCACTCGAAATACAAATGCCAGTGCTAGTAAGTGTCTAGAGATACCTTAGACATATTTGGACGCATATAAGGCCTACTGGAAATAGCATGCACGTTCATAAATAATTATTTTTATAATATTTTACCGCTTACCTGCTCGAGCGCGACGATCGACATCCTTCGATCCAATCCTCGCAGTCGGTCCATCACTGTATCTAGAGCTCATCTTTCTAGATTCCAACACACATATCAGTCCCTGTGAGAGTGCTCTTGGCACTGGTACTACGCTATCTCTACGCGAAGGTCATTTGACCTCGATCTCATGTGACAACCTCCGCGTTACGCATTTCCGCATTGTTTCCGGGTGCGCGTTTAAAGGGTTAAGTTTTAGTGGTGCATGATAAGTATATATTGTAATGGAGATGTACAAAGTCAGAGTAAGCGAAATTATTGTTAGTTCTACTTTCTTCTTGGGCGTCTAATAGCTAATGGTGTCGGCTTTTCACTCAAGGGATCATACACCTTTCTCTATTTCCTCCTTGGCCTTTCTTGCTCTTCCTCTTATACGTTTTCTTTATCCTCTTCAATAATATTTGTGTGTCTCATTCTTTTCCTGCTGGGATCCGGAAGTAGTCGACTAGCAGGAGAGCCTGATGGGGGTGGCAGTGGTCGCAATTCTTCAGGTTCGAAAGATCTACTCCCATGGCTATCCTCTGGATCTTGTTGAACATATGTTTCTGGATCAAGGTCATGGTGTTGGTAGCAACTACGAATTATATCTCGTAATCCATCACTCCAGTTTCCTGTACAAATATGAAGCACTATAGTGCAAAACCCTCAGTGCAAGAGCAATAACTAGTCTGTACAGCCTTGCAACCAGGCTAGTCTGCATATTGCAAATTTACCAAACAACACTGTACAGTGTACAGCTAGCTCTAGTTAACAGTTGTAGAGAGTAACCACAAGAATGCAGTTATACGGATTGCATGCAAATGCTTAAAGGTATTTGCCCAAAGAAAAAATCGCTGGGGTAAGTTTGTAGCAGTTTATGGTGGCTATGATCGAGAGAACTGGACACTGAGAAACAATCAACAACACAGAGACAGAGTGGTTCAACTTAAGAATGAAAGATCGACATCAGCCTTGCGCAAAGCTGAATCATCACTTGGAGTTCGTTATTCAGTTTTACTCTCTCTCCCCTATTTTGATCCCGTTCGGTTTACTGTCGTTGATCCCATGCATTATCTCTATCTTGGTTCTGGAAAACACGTGTTCAAGGTTTGGATGGACATTACACTGAAACATTTGGAGGTAATTGAGGAGAAAATGTGACCGGATTTGGGAAAACCCTCCGTATGGGATTTTTTCAGAAAATTGAGTTTGATGCATGGTTGATAAGCTCTACCATAGAGCTAACCCGCGTTCAAGTCTTAGGCCGATCGTGCGCTTCGTTGTGGAGATACAGCGCTTTGTTTGTGATCGCGCCACACCCCCAATAATCGAGAAATTACGGTCTAAAGGCGTTGCTATGCACGCGGAAGGCGTTTCCGCATACTACGCGTGACCCGGAAATCAATTAAATGGACCTGGGCGGAGCCGTTCGAAATGAACGTAAAGATCGAGCAAGAGTTGAATTTCGTTGTTGACAAGGACAGGCGATTGTTCTTAGATGCCCAAGAAGCTAAAAAGGTAAGCGAACGTACAGTAAATCGATGAATCTAGCTGTATCTAGGTAGAGAATTCTAATTACCGCCCATAGCAACGGGCTCCGTGTACGGTGGCTGTGCCGACTAGGTGGGTCAAAATGAAGGCTTATTTCGCCTTCGTATAGCACGACTAGCCTCCGTAGAAGACGGCAACAGTTAGAAGAAGGGTTGTTGGATATGTATATGACAAAATCTGGACTTTGACAAATTTAGACCTGAGCTACTAAGAACGCGCATTGCGCGAATCGCGCGCGGATCCCATACGGAGGGTTTTCCCAAATCCGGTCACAAATGAAAAAGTTTAAGGTACCATCTAGTGCAGGTCGTCTTCCATCCAACATCAGTTCCAGTCATGGTGGCTTTACTGCAAATCAATGGAATAATTGGATTCTTATCTATTCACCAATTTTACTAAAGGGCATACTGCCAAATGAGCACCTACGTTGCTGGCTCCTTTTTGTACGAGCTTGCTCCTTCCTCAAACCACGATTCATAGAGAAACATCACATCATTTCAGCAGATTTGTTCCTTCTTCAATTCTGTAAGGAGTTTGAACAGCTCTATGGCCAAAATTCTTGCACACCAAACATGCATTTACATCTGCATCTCAAAAATTGCCTAGTAGACTATGGACCATTACATGCATTTTGGTGTTATCCATTTGAGAGATTCAATGGCATTTTGGGATCAATGCACACCAATCGTAAATCGATAGAGCCACAACTTATGAAAAAATTTTGCCAGTCACAGGAACACAGCACCACAGAGATAAGTATGCCGTCTGATTTTATTACTGTTCTTCCAGAGAAGTCAAAGATTAACTATAAATCATGTACTGATGTACAAGCTTTGAAGCTTTTTCACATGGCGATATCAACGTTAGATAGTATTGAATCGTTTGCATTAGCTGACAATGACTCAATTAGGCCACTTCCTCCCTTCAAAATCAAGACACTACAACCTGAACAGTACCAACAGTTGAAGAAAGTGTATGAATAACTTTATCCTTCCAGGATAATTTCACGGATATCACACTTCTATAATGAGTATGGTCGAAGTGTTTTGGGAGATGACATCATTGGAAGTACAATGCGAGGACCTAATTGTCATTCATCATCAGTTATTGCTGCATTTTGGCCAGGATCTGGGAGTTCCCTCGGTAGCATTGACTATAGCCAAAAGAAGATTGGAGTAATTCAGTTTTTTATGACTCATTCACTCGAATTATCTTCCAATGATGGCACAAACGCAATCGAAAAGCTAAAGCATGTATTTGCTTTTGTACGGTGGATGAAAGTGCATCCTGATTCTAATTGGTTTGGACAATCCGCAATAGTAAACATTGATATCATGGAGTTACCAGATGCTTGCTGCTTCATGCCAATCCAGAGAATTGCTAATGTTTGTGCTCATGCACGTATTCCAGTTGAGTTTGCATCTCATACTGAAACTGTGTTTATTGCTTGCCCCCTACCACTAAAGTATTCATTTTGATTTTATTTCGTTCTGAAAACTTCTGACAGCGATATCGTTGATAATGTACAGTATGTAGCTATACATAATTATATATTAATATTATACAGTGCCAAAATTAATTTATTTAAGTGAGTTACTGAGAATCTCCCTTAATTTCTTTGAACATTGTTCTGTAGAAGGTCGTAGCTGTGGCTCCATTGCTTTGCAGGTGGCACAAAGTTCAAGGAGTGCATCATTTTGTGTGCCCGATAGATGAGAAAAACAGCTGCAACTGATTATCTTGCTAAGCAGTATGCCGATAGAATACACATCGCTTACTTCAGTCTGTTTTGTTTGACTGTGATGTAGGTACTCCACTGCGCTCATAAGCTGTGAGCACAGAATAAGCCACTCCTTGCTATCACTGAGCTGTTTACGATCATATAGCTCCCTAAATATGGTGACAGTCTCGTTGCCTATCCCATGAAACTGCATCACAAGACTATACGGTCTGCTTGTAGTGCACACGCCGAAAATATATGGTAGATTAGGATGGCAAAGACCCATAAGAATTTTTGCCTCATTGATGATGTCATCTTTGAAAGAGCCAGAACGAAATTGCTTCACAGCAACTTGCATTCCACGATAGATTTTTAGCTGAACAATGGAAAATGACCCGGTTCCAAGGTAGATTTCAGTGGGCCCACCTTCGACTGATGGTTGTGGATCTAGTAGATAAGCTGAATCAATCTGATGCATGGTTGATGAAGGCTCTGGATATCTGCTTTGCTTTTGCTCCTTTCTTTGCTGGTGCTCCCATTTCCACCTATCCCAATAGTCATGAGCCATCTGCTTGTAAAGGATGCCTTCTTTTTTCTCTTGCACTTTGGCCTTGCGTTTTCTTGCTTTTCGTTTCTCTTTCCTGACTCGACTCATGGAACGGATTTCCTGGAGGGTGTTTGGTCGGCTCATCCTACGCTGTCTGGAACTTCCTGTTGCTGCAGTTTCATCACTTGGTGTAGAGGGTGGGCTTCCAGGTGATCCAAACGAGGAGTCCTCAGAATTTTCTGAGTCAATAACTGCTCCCATTGTTGCCATAATATGCATGCACACATACACCTTTGATAGACTGAGGAGCATTTAATAGAATAGCACACCCTATATATTATAATGGTAATACTGTAGATGATGCAGATAATCATAGATAGATCTAGCTAATTAGATGGACAAAAGAAACAGCTGTTACATATGTGCGTGTAGTTCAAGCAATAGCTAGCTCTACTATAGTACTAGCTGGCTTCTAAAGGAGTCCTCAGTGTAGTGCAGGTAGTAGAACGATGTATAGAAATAATATTATATCGGTCACTCCTGGTCCCGAATCTCTCAACCGATCGTCGCGTAATTTTTACACTTTCGAGGATATTGGAGATCATGCCTACGTGTCCCCGTCCACATACCCTCATGGTCATCATGATCTGCGCCATAGTGCAGGATCGGTGACACCCCAATCTAATCGTCTCGGTTCCGAGAGTGCAGACTTGACAACGAAGGTGGACCAAATGATGACTATGCTGAGCAAGACCCAACAACTTATAGTTTCTCAGCAAGCTACTACTACGCGTCTAGAAGAGACAGTTGCAAAGCTGACCCAGGACGTGACAGATCTAAAGAACGTTGCTACCGCTGAGGATGCTTCTGGTGCTAAAGGTTCCCAAAAACCTAAGAATAAAAAGATTCCCAAGGAACTAAGCGTAAGTTTAATAAGTTTATGTGCATCTGCGCATGCGCACCTAGCCTCGTACGCGGTCCTGGCGCACAACACAAAATTTAAATGATATTATTCACTGTAGAATGCTGTGAAGAACATTCATCTGTCTTTGGATGAAGATAAGCGCTTTGTTGGGTCAGAGATGTAAGAGACTTATAATTTGTGACATTGTTTACAGTTTTCTAAATTCGTGTACAATGTGGTTATATATAATATACTCTTTAGGTTTTCATCAGAATCTAATCAGAAGGTTGCTAGCTATCTTTGCAGTGAAATAAAGGCAGAATTTGGCACCAAATATGATGGAAAAACCATAAAACGTATGATTATATGTAGCTATACGTGCCTAGCTCTCCATGATAGTAGTATTTAATATGGCATTATATAGTTAAGGGTCGACCGGTGGCCACAGTAGCTAACCAGCAATTTTGTAATCCTAATAATTGTACTATATACAGGTGCAGTTTACCGTTATTTTGAGTCCAGAAGGCGAATATATAATGATAGCTTGCCACATAGAAAAGGGGCTGTGACTATGAATAGAAAGAAGGCTCAAAAGAAAGCATGCCAGTCCAGGGTGAGTGATAGCCTGAGGAAACCTTAAAATTTGATGATAATTATAGCCTAGCTCTTTAATTATAATGGTATGATAGACTCTATTTACATACAGCTATATGAAAGAAGGAAGAAGGTGCTGAAAAATACAAAAGAAAATAAAGAAATTCCAGCAGATTGATTATAAGTATATGACTGAAGAATCCGTGAGTGAGGATGATGATGATGTGATTAGAACCCATAAGCTTCAGTGGCGCTCAGCTAGTAAGCCAGTGCATGTAGCTACCCATATTAAATAATAAAAACAGTTCACTGATATTAATTTTATCATTTATCTTATAGAACTCAATGAGTTTATGGAAGTGCTGGATACTAGGTTAAAAGAAGATTCACGTACACCTGGTGGATTCTCCCTTAAATCTAGAGTAGAATCCCTCGCTTCAACTTCCCCACCAGCCGATGCTCCAAGTTGGGCCATAAGATCAGATTCTACTGCTACAGCTGAAGCTTCAGGATCTCCTGTTCAGCTGGCCGGTGTGGGTGTTACCGCTGATCACGAGCCTGGTACCGAGTCTGGCACCTCTGGAACCCACACAACCGAGACACCCTCGCGAGCCCCGGTTCAACTTGGCAACTGTAAGAAGAAGCTCACCACTGAGTGTGTCCACGATGCTATATCAGGAAGCAGTGCAATTGATTTCTCGGATACTGAGTTTGAATCTGATTGACTTGGGACCCTATAGCTATTCGTAGCTTTGCTTTGTATACCGATTATTAGTCTCGTGCCCAGCCCGAGACTAACCGATTATACCATGCCATGGTCAGTGTTAATATTATGTACATCTTACCCCGCCTACTTCGATTTATGCGCATGCTCGCGTTTGAATTCAAAAATACAGCTGCAGGCAGCAACGGGGGATAAAGACTAAAGAGGAATCCTGTCTTTAAAAAATCGATGGATAATTCAAAGTAACTTCAGGAAAACGAAGAGATCCAGGGTATCTAATCAGGAGTAGCTCGTATTTCACTACTTTTGACACTTCTTTCAGGCCCGTTCTTTAGCCTTCCCAATTTGGCGCCAA
Organism: Cliona cf. orientalis; assembly: GCA_963930775.1. Taxonomy (NCBI): domain Eukaryota; kingdom Metazoa; phylum Porifera; class Demospongiae; order Clionaida; family Clionaidae; genus Cliona; species Cliona cf. orientalis. The sequence goes on from OZ005689.1 coordinate 21,637,859, forward strand.
AATTACCAACCTCTGATTCCCCATCAAAAAGGTGCGTATGACTTATACTACGATAGTATATTAAAAATCTAGTATGTACACGTAGTTATGTATTTGTTGTGGGAGTTTGTGTACCCTCTTGCACTGCATGTATAGGTACAGATGATTTGTTAATAGCTAGCAAGATAAATGGTGGTCAATAATTTGCAGCATTCCTCTATCTCAATTTATTCCTGAAGCTAGATCTATACTACATGTACACTTAGCTAGATATGTATTGTATACATGTAACTAGCTGGGTTGTAGTCCATTCAATGTATAGGTGACGTAGATTACTGTGTACTTGTATTCGTGTCCACTGAGCATTTGTTAGAGTTAGATGTGCAGTGTGTAGTAGGGTCGTTGTCCATTCTGATGCCCCAACTGATGATGGCAGCCTGTCCAGATGTCTCATTTAATGTCAGGTGACCCAGCAAGCCCTGTACGTGAGAGGGGAGACTTCTAATTGTGAGCAATGAGCATTTATTAGCTAGTGTACAGTGTGTAGTTGGGTCGTTGTCCATCCTGATGCCCCATCTGATGATGGCAGCCTGTCCAGATGTCTCATCTAATGTCAGGTGACCCAGCAAGCCTGTACGTGAGAGGGGAGACTTCTAATTGTGAGTATTGAGCATTTAGTAGCTAGCGTACAGTGTGTAGTTGGGTCGTTGTCCATCCTGATGCCCCATCTGATGATGGCAGCCTGTCCAGATGTCTCATCTAATGTCAGGTGACCCAGCAAGCCTGTATGTGAGAGGGGAGACTTCTAATTGTGAGTATTGAGCATTTATTAGCTAGCGTGCAGTGTGTAGTTGGGTCGTTGTCCATCCTGATGCCCCATCTGATGATGGCAGCCTGTCCAGATGTCTCATCTAATGTCAGGTGACCCAGCAAGCCTGTACGTGAGAGGGGAGACTTCTAATTGTGAGCAATGAGCATTTATTAGCTAGCGTGCAGTGTATAGTTGGGTCGTTGTCCATCCTGATGTCCCATCTGATGATGGCAGCCTGTCCAGATGTCTCATCTAATGTCAGGTGACCCAGCAAGCCTGTACGTGAGTGGGGAGACTTCCAATTGTGAGTATTGAGCATTTATTAGCTAGCGTGCAGTGTGTAGTTGGGTCGTTGTCCATCCTGATGTCCCATCTGATGATGGCAGCCTGTCCAGATGTCTCATCTAATGTCAGGTGACCCAGCAAGCCTGTACGTGAGAGGGGAGACTTCTAATTGTGAGAATTGAGCATTTATTAGCTAGCGTACAGTGTGTAGTTGGGTCGTTGTCTATCCTGATGCCCCATCTGATGATGGCAGCCTGTCCAGATGTCTCATCTAATGTCAGGTGACCCAGCAAGCCCTGTACGTGAGAGGGGAGACTTCTAATTGTGAGCAATGAGCATTTAGTAGCTAGCGTACAGTGTGTAGTTGGGTCGTTGTCCATCCTGATGCCCCATCTGATGATGGCAGCCTGTCCAGATGTCTCATCTAATGTCAGGTGACCCAGCAAGCCTGTACGTGAGAGGGGAGACTTCTAATTGTGAGCAATGAGCATTTAGTAGCTAGCGTACAGTGTGTAGTTGGGTCGTTGTCCATCCTGATGCCCCATCTGATGATGGCAGCCTGTCCAGATGTCTCATCTAATGTCAGGTGACCCAGCAAGCCTGTACGTGAGAGGGGAGACTTCTAATTATGAGTATTGAGCATTTAGTAGCTAGCGTACTGTGTATAGTTGGGTCGTTTTCCATCCTAATGCCCCACCTGATGATGGCAGCCTGTCCAGATGTCTCATCTAATGTCAGGTGACCAGCAAGCCTGTACATGTGAAAGGAAATTTTGAGTACATGTACATTTTATGTAGCCTCGTCCCCAGTCTCCCTGATCTTTGTTCAACGCACAAATTTCCATGGATATGTATGGCTAAAGATAGTTTGGATAGTATAATATTGTGATACAGTTTAAACTGAAAGGAGCTCCCCCTCTACCAGAGGGTGTAATGTGGCTTATAACATCCATGCACCATCATGCTGAGCACTTCATCTTCAGACTTGTATAGTTTATTTTTGAGTCCAGGTATCTTGTTCAAGTCCACCGTGACCTAAACATTGTCAGTCGTTCTCCATCAGATAAGGTATTCTCATTTCATATTAATATCAAATTTTTAATGATTCAGGAGGCAGAAGGTATCATTATTACAATAATTAATGTGTTTGTCTTCTTTCTTTAAATCTTTAGAACACTACATTAAGTTCTTATCGTTCCTTTCTCTATAATACAGCAACACTCCGAACTTCTAAGCTTCTAAATCTTGTTCATATCTCAACACGAGGCATTAACCCATCCCTCTCTCACCCTCCCTCTCTTTCTCTCTCCGTCTAATGTTATATCTAATTATTATTTCAAACCGCAGGGAGGGTATGTAACAGCTCAGTTTATCCAATTTTTGACATGGTGACACCTTCAGATGCGAGGACTACATTCTGGTAAGTACAGCTAGTTTATCATGTTACTTACATTCATACTGTTTTGTTTCAAGGTATAAAATTAATATCATAATAAATAGCCATAGCTAAAATTATTTATTCTCTCTTTCAGGTGCAAGGCCCTCAATGCATCAGCATGAACTATGGTACCCAGTGCTCTATTTTAGGAGGTATTGCTAATCTGATAATGCACTTACCATCATCATTCTCCCTCTCCCCACCCCCCCCCTCTCTCTCTCTCTCTCTTTCTCGTGCTATCTATTTATAACTTTATATTCCAAAATGTCAGTAAGAGTACGTATAACAGCTCACTTTGCCCAATCTTTGACATAGTAATGCAACTATAATACATTCAGGTAAGTACAGCTAATTTATCATATCCAGTTAACATGACTCGCTCGTTTTTGTTTTTTTACACTGAGGTATGAACTACTTTCGAATATTATATATACCTCAACAAGTACGACATTGTAGCTTAGAGCTAATTATACTTGTTTATACACACTCTTTCAGGCTCTCATGATCATCTATGCATCAGTATGAACTAGGCTACCCAATTCTCTATTTCAGGAGGTATAATATATTGCTAATCTGATATTATGCACACTGTCATCATCATAATTATACTACTAATATCATCTCTCTCATCCCTCCCTCCTTTCTATAGATTCTTCTGAAACATGTATTAATACTTAATGATATAAAAAATCTGACTCTCCCTTATTTTCTGTTTCTCTACAGATCTTTGCATGGTGTTGGATCTCATGTCCATTCTTCATGAAAAATTATAATATAATTAAAAGAATTAATTCATGACATGTAAGTTGGCATTACAATAATATTTAATTTAACATGCTCTCATAATAGCACACAATATCACTGCAGATTGCTGATCATTTTGAGTAGAACTTCTGTTACGGCCTGGCCTCTCTGAACCAAATGATTCTCCTGGAATATTATTGTGGCTAGTTTTACTCTGAAACGGAATCAATTCAAACCAGTGACTCAGACATTATATTTGGTAGGATATAATATAAATCAATGCATTCCTGGCTCAATATAATAATTATGACATTTTTTGTGCCTTAAGGTACCATTTAATTGCGTGGGCGTGAGCGTCAGGAATGGCTAATTCAATTAGCGAATCGTGAAGGGGCGTGGCCGAAGAGGCCATACGAGTGCTTTTGGTCGAAGGTGGGCGTGTCCAGAATCGGCCAGGGATGATTATGCGCTTGTAATTAGCGACCGGAAGTGGCCCCTGAAGAAAAGGCCGGTAATTGCCCACATCAAAGCAAGATCAAAGCATTCTTGCTTAACTATTAACCGCAACAACTTATTACACACTAAGTAGAAAAAAAGAAAAAAGGAATAGGGAAGAAGAAAAGTCTTAGGGGTCTATAAAGCATATTATGCCACAATTTTGATATGGGCACGCAGAATGGATCGAAACTAAGGATTTGATCTCGGGGAATTTTGATTCACACCTTAGAATTAAAGTTACGGCCCTTTGAAGTTATCCCATATGTTTGTATAGGAAGCCATGCATTTGCAATGTTTTCCGCCCACGCGCTACGTGAGGGGCGGGGCCACGCGCGCACATCAACGTGACGACCATTACCCACTTAGGTCAAAATTGATGTATAGGCTGCCTGCTTGCATTGTATGGCTCTACTATGCATCCAGCTCAATTATGTGGTGGTTTTCGGACAATTTTTTCTGCTTAGTGTGTGGTCTCCTTGAAAAAAAAAAAAAAAAAAAAAAAAGCTAATTAGGCCTAATTAAGCATGTGGGCGTGTTCCTGGCACTGTGTGGAGTGTGTGCGTGTGCGTTAATGCAGGTTTTATTGCTTCCGATTGGGCGTGGCTTCACGGGCCAGTGCTTGGATATCGGCGCCTGGGACTTGGCCGTGGCGATAGGTGGGCGTGTCCCGGAAGCGGTGGTGACCTTTGAACCCCGCGAGGAGGCTTTGGGGGCGTGGCAGGAGGTCAAAGGTGAGGCCATGTCAGTTAATGAGGCACTGTACTCGGGTGCGATCGAGGGGACCGCACGGCTGGAGGGAAGCTGACGATGGTTTGAAGCGGATGTGGTTGCGATGACGTGTTGTTACCCCGCCCACACAGGAAATGAGGTGAGCTCTTGCGTGGGCGGTGTGGCAGAACGGCCTTGAAGTGTTTGTGTGTGTTTTGGCCTTGAGGAAGCAGTGTGTTTTAATTGGGATTGATTGTGGGCTTCCGGTGGACATCCGGTGGCAAGTCGGCACTTGATTGAGAATGGTGGCCCTTGAGGCACAGGGTGGTGCTGTTTTGGGCGTGGCCTGGCCCCTCCCTTCCGGCTCGGCTTCCGGTCCATTGAGGATATTAAATGAATACTTCCGGCTCTAGCAGCCACACCCCTGAGACCTGGGCAATTAAAAGGGCGTGGTTACACAGCATGCACCTCACTTATGACTTTGATGTGGTTTAGGTGTCATATTCCCCACCTCACGCCCACGCAATTTAATGGTACCTTAATATTATTCAATCATTTCTGACAGCTTTCATGTCCAACAGCTATCATTTCATATAGCCATTGTTTTCATTCTTTACTTGTTTTCATATATCACTTACCAACTTTTAAAAAAAATCTTTTCTCCTAATCTTATACCACGACCAAGCTTGCGCGCAATATGCAATGCGCTAATAATAATATAGCTATAATTTTATTCATAGCCCACGCTATGGTAAATCAAGCGACGGGGCTCGACGAAAGCCCGTCGATCCGTGTAAAAACGGGACATCCACGGGCACATATTCAGCAAATACGTAACATAGACGGGATAAATACGGATCATGAACAGTTCCTGTAAAATCTGCCCGTCATATTTGGTCCCACTACGTGCAGACACGGTACCCGTCTTTCGATAGACGGACTTCCGTGAAAGCGCCCGCATGCGCGGCTAATACGGGCGTACATAATGCCCGTGTTTGTATAGCGTTTTCCCTGTGTTTTCGCTGAATAATTTTCGCGGAAGCAGTTGTATCCGCAAAAATAGCGAAAATTAATTCCCACGAAATTTAAGTGCTATATTATGGTAGTCCTTGGACTGAGTATTCAATTTTGCCGTTATTTGCTTCTTTTACAACTTTTTTTGAGATCAGCACTGGTTGCAAATTATAGGATTTTTGTAACTCCTAGGCAATGGCACTCAAATAACGTACTGGCTCTCTGGCCCTGTCCAGAAATTAATTGCAGTCAACGTACCTCATTTCGTCCTCACGTACGAAGATCACATCAGAATCATCATCCCTGAATAAAACAGCCTATTGATAATACTTTTAAAAGCGGACTCCACCCTGCACAGTAAAGGCCGGTCAGAAATAGTCTGCATTTGTAACACTTACGCTTCATATTCAGAGTCACTGTCCAATATCACTATTGTATCTTGTCCTGCCATGTTGCAAAAAAAGAAAAAAGAAGCAAGCACATGTTTCATACTACGCATGCGCACTCTTAGGCCACGTGTTTCCGTTTCCGTTTCCGTTCCCGTTCCCGCTATCTTTCAGCAAAGTCCACTTACCCCTATCCAGTAGTGAAAGCGAGAAGATCGGTCCCTCAAGCATTGAGATACGGCAGACTTTCGGCGATCGGTAAGTAAAATTATGGTACATGCCTAGCGTTAGTCACTATACGAAGGGGCGCTTTCATAAATAAAACTAATTTTGGGTTGAAAACGATAGTTCTATGGCTACTAACTTCATTTCTAGTTAGTTGGCGCCTGTTGATTTGGTAGGCAAAGTTTGGAGGGCAAGGAAACTAAATTATTGTGGCGCTTGACATGTCTGTACATGTATATACATGTAGGTAGCTTACAGGAACGGTGAGACCTTATGAGCCTGGTAAGCAGTTAGAGGCCAGAAACTTTACTAAGGTAAGAGTACATACTTGCAGAAACATTGACATACTGCATGTGCATGTGCATATTAGGCATAATATTATGAGGGACATGTGATAGATCACGCAACTTGCATAAGCCTGTATCCCTTCCTCAAACATGGAAAAATACATGTAGTGCAGATTTGTGTATGCCTATGTGCATGTACATAAATGTGTGCACTGTAACTTGGCCCTGTCAAGAAAGAATGATGCATCCATGCATGCTCCTATACCACCTGCATCAGTATGGTGTGTGTGCACACTGCCAATTTTTTATTTTGTTTTTTTTTTGTGTGTGCACATCCCTGATTCAAAGGGGTGGGGAAGAGAGAGAGAGGTGAGGGGGGTGACACTAACATAGTATTATGATGATACATAGCTGCTAATGCAGTTATTCTTCTTGTTCTCTTCTGTTCTTATGCCACAGTTGTTCTCTTCTGTTGTTCTCAAACACATTCTTCAACATCATTTACAAACTGGAACACATCCTCCTGAAAATTAACATATTTAACTAAAGCGTTCAGAGATTCTGAATTATTTTGAATCTCTCTTCCTCTAGCCCAAGATCACAGAGCAGTTCACACCGCATGTTTTCACGAATTATGGGTGCAACATGTAGTCTAAACAATTTGAAAACCATAGCTGCCTTGTGATGTTTCTCAAGCAAGTCCCATCTTTTTCTGTAGCAATTTCATTTTATCATCAAATTCCTTTTCAGACGCATGAATAAGACCTTTTCACTGGCTGTACCAGAAGTATCACTTTATTACAGCTTCTGGGAGGAGCTGCTTATGCAAATGAGTGGTAAGGTTACCTCTCAAATGGTTTGCACATCTTAAGTATGTGGTAAAGGAAAAGCAGCAGCAGAAGCATTGGTGAGTGCTTGTTCACCATCTGTACTATAAGCTCTCAGTGATGTGGCTAGTGCTGGGTATGTCAAAATTGGACTGGTCTTAAGATGAACAATTGAATAAAATTGAAGAATGAAGTAGGGATGGCAGGATAAAAAAGTACACAAACAAGAGATAATTGCATCTAATTGCATCTACTATACATCCCTACACTTCCTTTTCTCTATTGTGCACCTATTAATCATGGTTGATATATTTGTTGAGTGCGGTATGTGGGAGACATTCGTGCAGGTTGTTCCCTGGTTGTCACGATGGTTTGGGTTTATCAGTTTTGATTCAATCGCATTATTACTGGTTATTAATTTTTTGCACCCCTCAAAAAGCAAGTGTAGGGATGTATAGTAGATGCGCTATGATCGATCTTCCGGGTACGAAATTAGCACTAGACCAGGACCTTTCTTAGACATGCAAGTTCTACCATGGATAAAGAACACGGTGGAGAGTGGAAATGGTGTCCTGTATCACCATGCGCCAACAGTATGTTCATGAATACATTTTTCGTAGCCTGAAAGTGCATCTCTTGTTTGTGTACTTTTGGATCCTGCCATCCCTACTTCATTCTTCAATTTTATTCAATTGTTTTTATACTTGTTTCTGTTCTTTTTTTTATTGCACTTAGTGTAATTTGTCAATATCATCTTACATGGTTTGCTCACAACTTCTGATTAAGTGGAAGATGGGTGGTGCACAAAATTCTTTGCCACGCCCCTCATTAACTAGTGCTCAATAATATTCAATGACGATGAATAGGATGACAAAGAAGGCTGCTTTACGCGGCCAAAGTAGTGATGAGATATTTCCGCTTAGGGAGAAAACCAAGTTCTAAGTTTTACTATTGGCAGCAGCTAGCTACCCGGCATGATTTTATGTCGGCTCGAGCCTCGTGCCTTCGTATCTATCTTCGATCCTGCGTAGCACTAGTGCTGCAAGTGCTAGCGAGTATGTCGCCTATGACTAGCGCCTTACCGCTCCTCGAGCCTTGAACCTTCATATCCATGATCGGTCCAGTGCGCCTTTGCACGTGCTAGCGATGTACGAGCTAGTATTAGCTCGCCTAGCTAGCTATTAATAGGCCGGCGCCTAGGGCCAGGCGCTGTCATATCACTTCACCATGGCAACATATTCCGAGCATGTGCATTATTATCACAAAATGGCGTATCAGACACACCAATTCAATATAATGCGCCGTACACGCCCACTATTACATAGCTGTCGAGATAACGCCAAACTAGTGTGCCACTGCACTATGCGCTACAAAATAGAGTGGATTTATATGAGAACTAAGGTGAGAGGTCCAGACAGTCTTGAGTTAGCCCTGGAAATGAGAAAGAAGAAAGATTGACAAATGGCGCATTTTTTGAACATCTGGTTCCGACGTATACAATTGTTTCGATGAATGATCTTGGTTTTGTTAGATGCACAATTTGCTGTAGATTCTGATTTTCACACTTAGAAATTTCACAAAATTACCTATTCTGAGATATTTGGGTATTTGTAATGTATTACATATAATAATGGCATATCCGGGCCATCCCTACTTGTCTACCGACTCTATGATAAGAACTGGTCCGACCATTATTGGATGTGTTCCTCTATCATTAACTACCTTAAAATTTTGGTATGTACACAGTATAACATAGAATCGTCCAAGATTAAAAGTAACATCAATACCAAGCACGCTAGCTCTATCAGATGATGCACAAAATTGTTCCATATTATCATTAAGCTGGGTATCATTGAACAGAACGATGGTTGGATCTGGAATTAGATGAATCGACTGTACATACTGATTGGGATTTCTACTCTTCCTTAAATTTGACAAGAGCTTGCAAGGGATCATTTGTGACCTGCTATGAGAAAAGGGACCACTTGGGATATTTTATAAAAATTGAGTTTTTGGCATGGATTGATAGCTCTGTGTGCTGAATCCAATGGTGCAGGTTTCATGAAAAAATATTGATCACAAGCCGAGTTATGACCATTTTTATGCATTCGGGAAGGTATATTCGTTTTTCAGAAAATGCGCATTTTTAATTGAAATTTACATTAATTTATATGCGCCGAAGTAAATAATAATGTCCATAACTATAGTTTACATGATACAACCCTATGAACATAGCATATCACTATGAAGCCAAAAATCTACATTTTCTAATAGACCAAAAAACAGAAAAGTGAAAAATAATAATCTTCCACACAATTATTAGAAAATGAAAAAAATATCCCAAGTGGTCCCTTTTCTCATAGCGGTCACATTTGGATTAGATACACCTGCCTCTTGATTAGTTTTCTTTTTACATCGTATTCGAGAGGCTTGTAGTGAATTTCTCGGCAAATCTCCCACACATGAAACACTAAGGAAGTCGCCCCTCTTCTGCTCCACTCTAAATACTACTCATTTAGGAGGGTGTTCCTTCACTTCTGTTTCTAAATCTGTTAGTGTACTTGGGCAGGTACATTTGTATGGTCTCTTCCTCTTTTTTGAATTACCACGTGAAGAATCTTCCATACCAGAAAAGCGATACTGTATAAATTAATATGGTTTTTGCTGGCCAGAAGGATCTGATAGGATAGAAGATGTATATCTGGATAAATCAGGCGATGATTTTGCAGGTGTAGTGACGACGTTGTAGTGTGTAATATCTCTTTTTACTGGTACTTGGGCAGCATTTAACAAACGTTACACTCCCATGTTCGTCATGATTAATGTGGAGAAAGGTAGTTGCTGTTTTGGTCTGTTTCCAGGCACTACAGTCGTCACATTTTGTATCACATCAAGGACAAAAGCACAATTGATATTTACTTGAGTTGGATGCTTTGTACTAATTAGATATCATGGTGTATCCAGTATTGCTCTAACAGTATGAAGTGAAGATGTACGTATGCGGTTCTAACGCGATACTATCGGTAGTTCAACATCTCCATTGAAGTATTCAACATTGGAATCATTTGACGATTCACTGTTACAGCCTAACACCCTTGGCGCATTGTATGGCACTAGACTCACAACCAGGCAAGAAGACAATAATTATCAGGCCATGCAATGATTTCCTAGGTTAGCATGAGTAGTTGCATACGTAGTAGTCCTGCTTTAACATCTTGATGAATTTGAAGGGGCGTGGCAGCAATTGTGTAGAGTATGTGATCTAATGATATAATTCGATTTTAGATATTAATTTTAATGTTAAAAAATATATATTATTATGGAGTGATGACGGAAGTGTTTTGTTCAAAATAGAAATTATATATTTTGTGAGTGATTCAACAGTTGTGACTGTATCTGGGAAAACTCGGCAGATTACAGTGAATTTTATGATTTTTTAGTTAGCTACATACTTGATAAGCTCTACCATAGGGCTAACCCACGTTCAAGTTTCAGAGCGACTGTGCGCTTCGTTGTAGAGATACAGCGCTTTGTTTGCGATCGCACCACACCCCCAATAATCGAGAAATTACGGTCCAAAAGCGTTGTTATGCACGCGTATGGCGTTTCCGCATACTACGCGTGACCCGGAAATCAATTAAATGGAGCTGGGCGGAGCCGTTCGAAATGAACGTAAAGATAGAGCAAGAGTTGAATTTCTTTGTTGACAACGACAGCCGATTGTTCTTAGATGCCCAAGAAGCTAAAAAGGTGAGCGAACGTACAGTAGTTCGATGAATCTAGCTGTATCTAGGTAGAGAATTCTAATTAGCGCCCATAGCAATGGGCTCCGTGTACGGCTGCCGTAGACTAGGTAGGTCAAAATGAAGGCTTATTTCGCCTTGGTAATTTACGTTTACCCTCCGTAGGTGGTGGCAAAGGTTAGTAGAACGGTTCTTTGATATGAATATGACAAAAACTCGACTTACATTGTTTGATCTGAGGTACTAGAAGCGCGCATTGCGCTGCTTGCACATTCTAGCAATATGCTGTGTTTTCCCAGATCCGGTCACAATTATTATGCAATGGTGATGAAAACTGATAACTATTATGAAAAACTTGACCACATCCCCAGTAGCTACATAGTTTCAATGGTAAAATGTCGTCAATAAACACATAGATGCTGGCACCTCAATTGCAGAGATCGAGTCTAAGATCCACTCTCGACTTCGAATTCGAGTTTTGATGCTTCGATCTCAGGAGATGAACTCGACAGCACAGTACAGCTTCCAAACTTCAGATCGTTCATGGTTGTGATGATAATTATTGGCAGATAGTCTTTATAGAAAAATGATGATGTCTTGTATACATGACATTTTAGAGTTGAATGATCTTGCTAGATACAGCTAGATTCATCAAACTACAGTACGTTTGCTCACCTTTTTAGCTTCTTGGGCATCTAAGAACAATCGTCTGTCGTTGTCAACAACGAAATTCAACTCTTGCTCTATCTTTACGTTCATTTCGAACGGCTCCGCCCAAGTCCATTTAATTGATTTCCGGGTCACGCTTAGTATGCGGAAACGCCATACGCGTGCATAGCAACCTTTAGACCGTAATTTCTCGATTATTGGGGGTGTGGCGCGATCGCAAACACCACAATGAAGCGTGTGATCGGCCTAAGACTTGAACGCGGGTTAGCTCTATGGTGGAGCTTATCAACCATGCATCAAACTCAATTTTCAGAAAAATCCCATACGGAAAGTTTTCCCAAATGCGGTCACAATTTGTGACATTAATGTAACATTCGGGTTTAAAGGGTTCAAGTATAAATTATAATGTCACTGACTGGAGACACTGGGAGATAGTGTCTGGGGACACTGTTGTCACTGGAGGCACTGCTGCCACATGGAGACACTGGGAACACTGCTGTCACCGGAGACACTGCTGTCACTGCAGACACTACTGTCACTGGAGACACTGCTGTCACTGGAGACACTGGGGACACCACTGTCACTGGAGACACTGCAGACACTACTGTCATTGCAGACCTGGGGACACTGGAGACACTGGGGACACTACTGTCACTGCAGACACTGCTGTCACTGGAGACACTACTATCACTGGAGACACTGCTGTCACTGCAGACACTAGTGTCCCCAGTGTCTACCTGTCTCTTATCTAAATACTGTACTGTTACTGTAAGATCATGCTGTAGATAGCTGTGTACTGGCTGACATGCGCATGCGCAGTGAACGCCCACCCGTACTCGCGTGTAACATTTGTGACCGGATTTGGGAAAACCCTCCGTAAGGGATCCGCGCGCAAGTCGCGCAATGCGCGTTTTTAGTAGCTCAGGTAGAAATTTGTCAAAGTCCAGATTTTGTAATATACATGTGGAACAACCCTTCTTCCAACTGTTGCCGTCTTCTACGGAGGCTAGTCGTGCTATACGAAGGCGAAATAAGCCTTGATTTTGACCCACCTAGTCGGCACAGCCACCGTACACGGAGCCCGTTGCTATGGGCGGTAATTAGAATTCTCTACCTAGATACAGCTAGATTCATCGATCTACTGTACGTTCGCTCACCTTTTTAGCTTCTTGGGCATCTAAGAACAATTGGCTGTCGTTGTCAACAACGAAATTCAACTCTTGCTCGATCTTTACGTTCATTTCGAACGGCTCCGCCCAGGTCCATTTAATTGATTTCCGGGTCACGCGTAGTATGCGGAAACGCCATACGCGTGCATAGCAACGCCTTTAGACCGTAATTTCTCGATTATTGGGGGTGTGGCGCGATCGCAAACAAAGTGCTGTATCTCCACAACGAAGCGCGCGATCGGCCTAAAACTTGAACGCGGGTTAGCTCTATGGTAGAGCTTATCAACCATACATCAAACTTGATTTTCAGAAAAAAATTCGTTACGGAGGGTTTTCCCAAATCCGGTCACATTTACGTAACATTCGGTATACGCGCAACGCGAAAATTGTGACTGGATTTGGGAAAACCCTCCGTAAGGGATCCACGCATGATGCGCGTTTTTAGTAGCTCGCTCAGGTTGAAATTTGTTAAAGTCCAGATTTTGTCATATACATGTCGAACAACCCTTCTTCTAACTGTTGCCGTCATCAACGGAGGCTAATCGATCTATACAAGGGCGAAATAAGCCTTCATTTTTGACCCACCTAGTCGGCCCAGCTGCCGTACCTGGAGCCCATTGCTATGGGCACTAATTAGAATTCTCTACCTAGATACAGCTAGATTCATCGAACTACAGTACGTTCGCTCACCTTTCTAGCTTCTTGGGCATCTAAGAACAGTCGTCTGTCGTCAGCAACGAAATTCAACTCTTGCTCTATCTTTACGTTCATTTCGAATGGCTCCGCCCAGGTCCATTTAATTGATTTCTTGGTCACGCGTAGTATACGGAAACGCCATACGCGTGCATACCAACACCTTTAGACCGTTAATTTCTTGATTATTGGGGGTGTGGCGTGATCGCAAACAAAGCGCTGTATCTCCACAACGAAGCGCGCGATCGGCCTAAGACTTCAACGCGGGTTAGCTCTATGGTAGAGCTTATCAACCATGCATCAAAGTCAATTTTCAGAAAGAAATCCCATATGGAGGGTTTTCCCAAATCCGGTCACAATTTGTGACATTAATGTAACATTCGGGGTTAAAGGGTTAAAGTATAAATTATACATAGTAGCCTATGTCACTGACTGGAGACACTGGGAGATAGTGATTGGGGACACTGTTATCACTGGAGACACTGGGGACACCGCTGTCACTGGAGACACTACCATAGGTGTCAACCGTCCCGATTTAGGCGGGACAGTACTGAATTCTGCTGCTGTGTCCCGCTGTCCCGCTTTGTTAGCCTTTAATCCCAACTTTAAAAGCTGTGCAGCTAATACACTGTGCATATGCACTTACCTGTGCTCTTTGCCATGCCCATCCTTACCAGGTGTGCAGCATTTAGAACTGTGACATCACGTTTGTACATACAGTGTGTACACATGAGATCAATTCCAAGAGCAATTTTGCATGATGTCAACTATCAGGACGTTGACTCATAGGATCAACTCTGTAAGAATTCAATTCAAACTCCTCAAATCAACTAGGTATTGATCAATTGATGCACACACCGATATGTCAGTTATCCTATCAGCCTTGAATGATGGCTGAGTCTGGTGACTATTAAGTTTTGATTATCCTGGACCTTCTAACGGTGTTGTCCCTATTTTTAATACAAAATCCCTCTTTTTTAAGCAAACTGTCCCACTTTCTCATATTATGAGGTTGACACCTATGCACTACTGTCACCACTGTTACTGGAGACACTGCTGCCACATGGAGACACTGGGAACACTGCTGTCGCTGGAGACACTACTGTCACCACAATGTGTGCGTGCATATCAGTGGTTAACAAGAATATCTCCATCGAAAGAACAGCTTTGTTTTACTTTTGCTTGCTAAGTGTTACTTTGTCAGCACAAGTATAGCATAAATAAATGTGATACACTGCCAAACTAACACTCAGCAGGCAAGGGTATGAACATAAAGAATGTGTCTAACACTCAGCAGGCAAGGGTATGAACATAAAGAATGTGTCGCCTACCTGTGTGCATACAAATGTATGTATGTATGTATGTATGTAAATACATGTATGCTACTACTGATTACATGTATGTACATGCATGCATGCATGCACGCATATGAAAGTACAAGGAGTGGCCTGTGTTTACGGTATCTGTACACCCACATTGAGAGCAGCCAGTCCGACGACACAAATTCGGCCCAGTCAGGAGCTAGCACCAACTACAATCCGTAAGATAATAAATATACTATTATAATCAAAATACACATAATAATGATATTTATTACAGAATGGTCAACACAGTCAACACCGCTACCTCATGACCCATTCGATATTTTCTCCCTCTTTTTCAATGACAACTTGGTGGGCATGATTGTGGAGGAGAATATCCGGTATGCAGAACAGTGTCTGCAGGAAACGAACAAGCAATGGTCGACAAACGCTGAGGATATTCGTGCGTACTTGGGATTCATCATCCTCATGGAAAAAAACCGCCTTTCAGAGATCCGAGATTATTGGTCTGTGGATAAAAATCTCAGGTACGCACCCATCGCTGACAGAATCAGCCGAGACACCTCCACTTTGCAGACAATGACAAGCTACCTGCTCGTGGCGAAGACGGTTTCTCACGCCTGCAGGTTGATCCTGTCATCTCCACTCTAAAGCAGATTCAAGGCTGTGTACTACCCCCACTCCTAGCTCAGTGTGGACGAAGCTATGATACCCTTCAAGGTCAGTCTAGCATGAAGCAGTACCTCCCAATGAAGCCCGTAAAGCGTGGATTCAAGATTTAGGCTGTGGCCGACACTTTGAATGGGTGTCTGTACGACTTCAGTATCTACACTGGTACTATGGGAGAGAGAGAAACTGCACTAGGGGTGAAGGTGGTACTTACGTTGTCAGAGCCTTTGAAGGGGAAACACCACCAGTTGTTTTTCGACAACTATTTCACCTCCATCACGTTGCTAGACAAACTTTTGGCGCGGGGGACCTATGGCTATGACACAATCCGGACGAATAGGCCAAACATCTAGATCAGTGAGGAGGCCAAGAAGTTTGAGCGTGGAGGATCAGTGTTCTGACAGTGTGGGAAGATAATGGCTACTGCGTGGAAAGACAATATAGTGGTAAATATAGTAAACACACTTGCTGATCCTACAGAACTCACCAAAGTCAAACGACGGCAAAAGGATGGCACAAGGATCGATGTTAATTGTCCACTCTGCATTGCCCTGTACAATGAGTACATGGGCGGGGTCGACTACAATGACCACCTTCGAGGAAGCTACCATGTACGGTGGAAGTGCATGAAGAATTATAAGTACATCTTCTGCTTCCTGTTGGACGTCTCAATCACAAATGCTTTTATCCTGCACTCATTCGTCGTCAGGAGTGGTCCACCCATGGATCAGAAGCACTTCCACCTGAGGCTTGCTGAGCAGCTGATAGGGACATACATGTCGAGGAAACGTGCCGGCCGTCCTAGGAAGCGTTCCCATCCACCGAGCAGCAGCATCCCTACGGAATATTTCCCGACGCACTCCACCATATGCGTCACTGTGTGTACTGTAGGTATATTCGCTCTCAGCCCCATAGGAAGGAGTCGGTGTGGGTGTGTACGGCATGTGAAGGAGAGCCAAGCCTGTGCATGACAGAAACAAACGACGAGAATGATTGTTTTAGATTATGGCATGAGCAGTAACCAATTCATGTTTCTGTGGGTATGTACACATGTCTCTCTCTCCCCCTCCCCCCTCCTACAGAATTTATAATTATATGGACACTACCCGGGATTGGCATACCCTCCAATATTGTTGCACGCACGCACACACACATTATTGTATGCTAAAGCTAGGCCCCTCAAGCAACTCCAAGTGCAAGGTCATGACAAAAATACAGTGTACATTACATGTCTTATGTATGAATTTACCAGTATGCCACTATTGGATGTCTCGATCACCAATGGCCCTCGTATGACGTGAGGAGCTGTCCACTGCACAGTAGGTATAGTAGGAAGGAGTATGTGTGGTTGTGTACATACATACATACATACATACATGTATGACGAGATCAATGAATATCAGTTAGATTTATGGCATGAGCACTAGCTAACCAACCAATATTTTCTGCTCTCCTTGTGATTTTATCACCTCTCTCCCTCCTTTGCTACACATTCTCTGCCTCCCTCCTTACACTACACAAAAAAATATAATATGTGACCCGCTATGGAAAAACCAACCACTCGCGATTTTTCATGAAAATCACGTTTTGGGTATAGGTCGACGCAGAATTTACTGTAGAGTTCAACGGTCAAAGAGCCAGGCTCTAAAAAGTTTCCTAGGCCGAGTGAGTAATGGCCAAAAAATTGTACACGGGTCACCCGTGCCTCAGTTCACAAGTTTTCGAGAAACGGAGCGTTTTGTACGTACATAGCTCAACGTTCAATGTTTCTGTATACGCTCCGTATTACACCACGCGGTTAGCGCCATAATGAATTTGCCGGGAAAGATGGCCACAGAGAGAGCGCCAGTACAGCAGTCCTGGTCTTAGGGAGAAGATATCGAGAGAAGCGATGGACTCTACACTTCGTAAGTTGTCTATGATTGTTCTTATAGCTAAGGCTGCATGTAATAAACACCCATGGGTGTGATTCAACATGAAGTACTTCTGGTAAAGTACGAAGGAGTCTGACACATGAGATAGCCATTCGTAGCTGTGAATTTACTAGCTAGCTGTGTGCGCTGTTTGGTATGAGCTACGGTTGTGAAAAGCTCAGTTTACCTTTGTTGTAGAAAATGTGATTTTGAAGGCTCTGTACTGCGCTGTGCAGGTTGTGAAAAGCTTTTATACCTTTGTTGTAGAAAATGAAGGCTCTGTACTGCGCTGTGAGTCTACCAACTGACTGGATGTGATGCTCTCACTGTGAGGATGAGTCTGCTCATTGTTTAAGATTTGGAAAGCTAAGGTACATGACATGTATAGTAAACAGGGAGAGTGTGTGTGCATGTTGAAGAGTGTGTGTGCATGTGTCCGTGCATGTACATGTATGATGTACTTGTAGAAATTGGGGGGAGCTGGAAGGAGAGAAGGGCTTAAAGCCAGCAACAAACATGAGGAAGGAGAGTCGACTAGTCTTGCATGAGATCGTATACGGTGGGAAAGGTATGTATCCAAGCTGGCACATTTGAGCTGGGGGTTGTGTGGATGTCAACGAGGATAGTGGCTGTTGACTCAACAGTGATTCTGAGACTGATACATTGACAAGGTCTTCTCAGTAGCTGTTTATGAAGTTTGCTGCACAGGTACTAGTTCCTTCATCCTCGTCCATAACTGTACAAGTAACATGCATGTCAAATTATCCATGAATGTACGTGTATGTCCATGTAATTTACCGCGGTATTTACATGTACCTCCTCTCTTTCTCTCTAACTCTCTCTCTTTCACTCTCTCTCCCTCTCTCTCTCTCTCTCTCTCTCTGTCTGTTCCCCCCCTCTCCCCCCCCCCCCCCCCCCCCCGTTCCATCTATCTCTTTCTCTCTTCTCCCCCTCCCCCCCCCTCTCTTAGATTTTCTGAGTCTTCAGACAGCTCAAGGCACTGTTGTGCTCAAGGCTGTGGGCTCCCTCAGGCAGGACTGGGCTGCTGCTGTTGAGCTCTGCTGGTCTACATAGATAGTTAGGCATTGATATTGATTTTAGTGAACTATTCAATTCAGTATTATGACAGTGTATTGTATGATTAGGGGGTGGGGTGGATGGGTGGGGACTGTCTTCTTGATTGACTTCTGGTGCCGTCGATCGTGGAGACGAGGGTGAGCGGCTGCTCTGTGTAGGATCGAAAGCAAGACAAGGGCCTTGAGTCGGCCACTACTGACTTACTGTGCTATGCTAGCTCGCTAAGCGCGGGTATCGTCATGGTGAGACTGATACATTGACAAGGTCTTCTCAGTAGCTGTTTATGAAGCTTGCTGCACAGGCACTAGTTCCTTCATCCTTGTCCATGACCGTACAAGTAACATGCATATCTAATTATCCGTGAATGTACGTGTATGTCCATGTAATTTACCGCGATATTTACATGTACCTCCTCTCTCTCTCTTTCTCTCTAACTCTGTCTGTTCCCCCCCCCCTCCCCCGTTCCATCTATCTCTTTCTCCCCCTCCCCCCCCTCCCTCTTAGATTCTCCGGGTCTTCAGACAGCTCAAGGCACTGTTGTGCTCAAGGCTGTGGGCTCCCTCAGGCAGGACTGGGCTGCTGCTGTTGAGCTCTGCTGGTCTACATAGATAGTTAGGCATTGATATTAATTTTAGTAAACAATTGAATTCAGTATTATGACAGTGTATTGTAAAATTAGGGGGTGGGGTGGATGGGTGGGACTGTTTTCTTGATTGACTTCTGGTGCCGTCGATCGTGGAGGCGAGGGTGAGCGGCTGCTCTGTGTAGGATCGAAAGCAAGACAAGGGCCTCGAGACGGCCATTACTGACTTACTGTGCTATGCTAGCTCGCTAAGCGCGGGTATCGTCATGGTGATCGACCGCGACTTGTAGATTATAATAGATCGATAACACTGCAGGTCCGTTCACGTAGCTAGCTAAAACTGAACGCCATTCTTTCTTTCGAGCGGTACACACACTGAACAAGCTCGGATCACGCTGAAATTTTATAAATGGATGGGCAAAGGACTATACTTTCAGAATATCCAAAGAAAAAAAATTCGAAAAAATAATGTTGAGTCGAGTATCGAACCCCCTACTGCAAAATCATATTTTAGCGCGAGTGGTAGGTTTTTCCATAGCGGGTCACATATGTCCCCCTCCCCGAGTGACATACGTGTACCCCACAGTATCTTAACTATGTAGGTAGGTAGGTAGGTAGAGGTAGATTACTAAGGCTGTCTTTGTCCACTTTGTGCTTGAAGCACCGCTTCTAGAAGTGCCAGAGAAGGATAAGCTCCAAGCGGAAAGCTTATAAAACTCATGACATTCGAAAATACACTGAACATATTATACCTAAATTCTTACCGGTGTCACAGGCTAGAATGACTCCCAGGCTAGAGTGACTCCCCATCATTCCAACCTAAGGATGAAATGACTCCCCCAGATAATTGATATTTTATCCTGGAGGGAGTCATTTAATCTTTAGGTAGAAATGACTAGGTATTCAATTCTCTACCTAGGTTAAAAAGAAGGGGGATCATTTGAGCCTAGGCTAGAATGACTGGGGAGTCATTTCCTCCTATGACACCTGTCCAGGAAGTGTGCCGCTTCACGATCAAAGGCCATGAAAAGTCGCTTCTGTCTTTGTATGATTTCTGTTCATGGTAGATACTGTCTGTCCACTCTTCGCAAAGATACAGCGTCAAAATTCACTCCTATCTACTATATAGCCATAAACGCATGTGTGGCATAATTAATCTCGGCCACACCCTACTCGCATATATACTATTATAGGCCCTAAAGGGTTAACTAACTTAACTTAAACAATAATTTCTCGATTATTGAGGATGTGGCGCGATCACAAACAAAGCGCTCTAGCTCCACAGCCAAGCAGCAATGTGTCTCGGACTTGGAGGCAGGTTAGCCCTATGATACAGCTATCCAAATATCCAGCTAACTAAAATTTCATGGATTGATGAATATGGCAGGTTTTCTCAGATCGTGTCACATATGAAAGCCTGTACTGACTGTAGCTGTGCTGCTATGCTGTACACAACGCATTATTTGTCGCTTAGATACTTTCTTAAATAAAATTCGGCAATACTTATGGTGTCATGACCTCTTGGCCTATAATCGGTTAAGATACATTGTTGATGGCAAATTATAATAAGAATTATTCTGTGCTTGCTGCAGCTTGCGTTTCCACAGACGGCTAACCCAGACACTTTTGCAACCCAACACTCCCCCCCCCCCCCAAACTTGGCCCCCCAAACCCCCCATGCCGGGATCGAATTTGGAACCTTCAGCCCTTCAGCTGAGAAGACTATCTTAATGCCAACACAGAATGCTTGCTTTTGGACAGCCAATGTCTTAATTATTATATATACAACGAAAATATATTTTTCAGAGCCACAATTTTCTTATATAGTCCGTCTCATTACATGAGGGCATGGATACGCGTCTTGGAGACTCCCGGTTTCTATGAACGCACAGCGCGGGCTGAGAGAAAGTCCGCACTACAAGGCTCAGAATTGGTCAGAACTGTAGGGCCGTGTGCAAAAAGAAGAGTGGCCTCAAAGCCTCAGGCCATAGCTACAGTTAGAGACACATTTTGTCGATCAAACGATAGGCGCGCGCGTTTCGAGAGACCGGCTTGCTGAGCAGGCGCTGGCGCTAGCCACAGAGCCTCGAGCAAAGCGAGAGGCAAGGTCTGTTCTTTGTCATACCTGTCAGTAGTCTGGTAACGTTAGAGCGGAGCGAGAATGTCGCCATTGCACACTTAGTTGGAGGGGTGTGGCCTCTGTAACCACTTCCATCTGCGCATGCGCACAGTACTAATGAATAGGCTATGTTCGTGAGCACGTACTATTATTAAATGTGACCTGATTTGGCTCCGTAAGGGATGCGCACGCGATTCGCGCAATGTGCGTTTCTAGTAGCTCAGGTCGAAATTTGTCAAAGTCTAGATTGTTTCATATACATGTCAAACAACCCTTCTTTTAACTATTGCCATTGTCTACAGAGGCTAGTCATGATATACAAAGGCGAAATAAGCCTTCATTTTGACCCACCTGGTCGCCCAGCTGCCATACCCGGAGCCCATTGCTATGGGTGCTAACTAGAATTATATACCTAGCTACAGCTAGATTGATCCAACTGTACGTTTGCTCACCTTTTTAGCTTCTTGGGCATCTCGGCTGTCGTCAGGTTTGCTAGGTGTTCTTTAATTATTAGTAGAGTAGGTAGTCATTAGTAGAGTACGTAGTAGGTTAATACTAGCTCATATCCGGTATGGGCGCTACTGAGAGCCCTCTTTTCTAATTCGCTCACATTCAGGTTAAAATTTGTATCTAGTACATACAATTTGATACCTAGCTATTGTTATGAGAGTAACTCTTACCTTATCAAGTGACTTAAAATTCTGTCCGGAAGGGAAGGCAAGATATCACAGCCAACCTTCTGCAGACGATAGCTTTCTATTTAGACCACACCGCACGTGGTGGTAGTGGACAATTGCTTTACCCCCCCCCCCCCCAAACAGACACTAATACCAAATTATAAACTCGTACCTTCTCAAAGGCGAAATATCAATCAGTCAACCTTGCATATACTATAGAGCACACCACACGAGTTGGTAGTGGCAGGGATAGTATCTACTCGCTTGTTAGAAGGTTTCTAAAAGAAGAGACGGTTGCTTTGCCCACCAAAAGAAGAGTAAGTTGGAAGTCGGATGGCTAAAAGATATCGCGTGGCTCAGGGAGATCAAGTAGAGTAAAGGAAGGAAGGAAGGTTAGTGGTGTACTCAGAGAATTTGTAATGGAAAACAGTGTTCATCTGCTATAAATAAGGTGTATGTACAAGCATGGACGTTTGATATTATAGTATACTAGTTATAATTATAGTAAACTACTATGGTGTGCCCAGGCAGGGAATGGTCATACCTCGCATGCATAAACATAAAATGATGACCAATTTTCGTACACATGCTATGCTTTGCTGCTTAATATCATGACACGTCTTTCTTTGGCCAGAAGGGAGGGGTACACTCCATTTGAAGAAGGCATGCATTGGTGTAACAGAGTTTATTACAGTGTATGATGACAGACAATTGGACAATGTGATGAGCGACGACAATTGAGTGACTAGGAGGAACATGTGAGGAAGGGGATGGAAGTTTGACCACTCTGGAAGACTTGGCGGTGAGCGACCATCCTTGCCTGGCCAGTGGGGAACTCTGTTTCACCACAGAGATGTCAATGTGTGACAGAACCCCGGAACATCCAGTACAATATTATAGACTTGGATGGATTGCTGATACTGTCGAAGTAAGTGGCATGCGCATTCATGCATGCATGTAAAGATAGTTCCTAATTGGAACTCCGTCAATCACGTAAAGCATGCGTGCATGTATATGCAGCCTAGCCTAGATAGATAGTAGAGTCCTGGTGTTCTTTCCAGTGTCACTGACACCTTTCCACACACACTTCTGTATAATACAGGTACCTCTCTACATTTCGAATCGGACGTTATGGTGAGGCAGTGATGTACACGAAGGAATCCCTGAACGACATATACAGCAGGACGCATATATCACAGCTGTTCCAGCCCCTCCCACCCCTACTCTCCCAATATGAACAGTGGTTACCTGGGTTCAGGCTGTTCTCCCACACCCGGGATTTGCAGATCCTGTTTGATCGAAGCCGAGTGCCTCTCAGACAGACGTGGAGGAGTGGAGGGAGAATCTGTGGAACCTCCTGCAAATGCGGATTACCACTGTCACATTACCTGCAATAGATAGCCTGCCAATGGCAGTAGGACCCGCCTGAACAATGCATATCACACCTGCTTCTCAACCAGTGTTCTGCCAACATACATTCGCATTTACGGCAAGGTGGATGCAGCACTTTCACTTTACATCGCACACTCACCCCTGGATGCACAACTATCGTGGTAGTTCATATTTGTTTGTCTCTGCCAGTGCCACCTACTACAGCCAGGTGAGGAGCCAAGTCCACGGTCCTTTGCCTTGGATGAGGAATTCGATCTGAGGCAGACGATCAGGTTTTGTATCCACTTGGCGATGAATCTGTCTAGTGTGAACCCTGAATTGTGACTATTTTGGAACTGCCCGGAGCTACGAAGATGGATTCAGTGTTGAGTTACTTGAGACACTCGATGCAGGCATGCATTCACTACTAAACGTTTGTTTTATCTTGCATGCATGCATGCAATGCACTAAACCTTTATTTTATGTACAGCAAGATCAGCAAAGGTTATTCCGTTCCTTGGATTATCGGAGCTGGGGAATGTCGTCAGCACGGACCCGAATAATCCTGACCTGGTGGAGGCTGTTGGCGGTCGTATTGAGACTTATGTGCAGCTCTACATGTCTATGGTCGAGGCCATAGACCAATATGTTCCGCTGCACGTAAGACCACACTTGTTGGGCAGATGCTGGATTTCCTAAAAGTCCTCAAGGCATCCCCAGCATCCCGAGCAGGGCAGCAGAAATCATTATGGGCCGATTCAAACAAAATTTACTGGAGGCAGACGTGGTGACTTGCATGTCGGACTTTGGCGGTGTCCGGCAAGGTGGCTCACGGCGGAAGATACGCAAAGCGCGTCTTTGTTGCAAACAACATTCCTCCATCCATGTCTGTTAAATCTTGTCTGAGAATGTCAGTTGAACTGGGACTTCCACATCTGCAGTTAAGGAGCTCCTCAAGCAGACAAAAATGGTACCATGAGCAACAGTCCATGGCAGGTTCGTAAACTTTTTCGTAAACTTCCACGTCAGCACTAACCCTGCTGATGTCGGTGGGAGATTTATCTGATGGAAACATCAGTAATGACGATGCACACAGGCTTGTGCTGGCCAGAAGGTCGTTGCTTGTGGACCATTTTCCCCTCATCACCAAGAAGTCAGGGACAGCAGTTCAAGTTAGGCGGCCACGACTAATCCACTGTGTGAATACAGCAATCACCAGCATTTCAACAGCAATCAATATGAATCGATATATGTGACAGGATTTGGGAAAACCCTCCGTATGGGATCCGCGCACGTTTTTAGTAGCTCAGGTCGAAATTTGTCAAAGTCCAGATTTTGTCATAATACATGTTGAACAACCCTTCTTCTAACTGTTGCCATCTTCTACGGAGGCTAGTCGTGCTATACCAAGGCAAAATAAGCCTTCATTTTGACCCACCTAGTCGGCACAGCCACCGTACACGGAGCCCGTTGCTATGGGCGGTGTTTAGAATTCTCTACCTAGATACAGCTAGATTCATCGATCTACTCTACGTTCGCTGACCTTTTTAGCTTCTTGGGCATCTAAGAACAATCGGCTGTCGTTGTAAACAACGAAATTCAACTCTTGCTCCATCTTTACATTCTTTTCGAACGGCTCCGCCCAGGTCCATTTAATTGATTTCCGGGTCACGCGTATGTGGAAACGCTATACGCGTGCATAGCAACGCCTTTAGACCGTAATTTTGTCGATTATTGGGGGTGTGGCGCGTTCGCAAACAAAGCGCTGTATCTCCACAACGAAGCACGCGATCGGCCTAAGACTTGAACACGGTTAGCTCTAAGGTAGAGTTTAACCACTCAGCGCAGTTAAGGACAGTCACCGTTTGTTGCGCGCGCGCCCGACTACGAGCCAATTAGCGGTCTTGTAACGTGACGTCATTCTATATCAACCGCATACAAGCCACGGCGGAAAGGCCGCACGATCGCAGTTTTAGCCTCGAAATCGCCGCCGAATTCTTGCCAGACCCCTAAACGTTCGTTTAATTTTCCGTCTCTACTATCAAACGACTCTTTGCCAAGCTTAAAGCTGTTCTACAGGAGCGATTGTTGCCTTAGTTTGTCAATCGGCCATTACATGCGAAAACGTCGGCCACCGAACCACCGATTTTTGTCATTTCTGCGGTTAACTCTTCAGCTATAGCACTTATCCACTATCGCTCCGACAAAAACTTAGAGCACCTTTAGTATTGTCTACATGCTGGTTAAGGTCAGCATACAAGGGGTTCTTCCCCTCTGGCAAACTCGATTTTTACGTTTGGAGGGCGTGACTTCAGAAGCTCCTACTTAATTGGTTTGTTGTTTGCGGTTACTTTAGTGTTAAGGGGATAGTACTAGGATTGAACTTTCATATGAGCACCATAAAGACAGCACTGCATGTTCTAATACTTCTAGAATAAGCTCTCAATCTAGGTTAAAAAGAGTAAAAAAATTCACTGGTGACATGCCTTAACTGCACTGAGCATGCATCAAATTCAATTTTCTGAAAAAATCTCATACAGAGGGTTTTCCCAAATCCAGTCACATAATAAGAAATCAGAAATTCAGGAAGTTAATTGTGACAGATTTGAGAAAAGGGCCCACTTCGCGCATTTTCCGAAATTTTGTTTTAAATTGCGCATAACTTTTGAACTGTAGTAGCTATGAGCTTCAGACTTGGAGCAAACATTCTTCAGTTATTAGTCAACACTCGCTGTAAATTCGCGCCCCGCCCACATCCGGTATGGTATGGTATGGGCGTGGCGACCGCGTGTATCCATCGCGTTCGAAATTGGCCGTTTTATGCCTCACTTCAAGCGTTCAGTGCTTTGGACAGGAGCTTAGCCAGACTCTCTAACGTTGGATATATTTAGTAGAAGGCCTGATCTGCTTACAAACCAAGCCAGAAGCCTAAGGCTCTTATAGTTTTTGTGTGGTGACAGCTTGAAAAGTGCCAAAAATTCGCGTTTTGCGCGAAGTGGGCCCTTTTCTCAAATCCGCTCACAATTGTCTTGCACTGTGATGAGGCCTCGGATGACGAGGATGAGGACAAAGAATGATTTCCTTTATTTTTATTCAAGCATACTCACATACCGTATAGCGGGTAAATTTGGCGAATCACTCCCTTAAAGATATTGGCGAATTTTATTTGGCGACTTGACAAATTATGAGCGCAAGCGCATATGACGTTGACGTAATGCATGGATCAGCTGGCCGGCCGGCAACTCCAGTCGCCTGAGCAGCTAGAACGTGCTTCACTTCTTTGTTTGCGTGGTCGAGGTGACAGGTCCTTCCTGCTGAGAGACGAGTAGGCACATGTTGATGACGAAGGTAGCGTCGGATGTTTAACCTGAAAGAACTTGAGCAGCGACATTGATTCCTGACAAACGATTCTATTTTACACCAAGGTTGCGAGCAATCAATCTAATTTTGCTGAATTTGCACTGCTCTCATTCACATGCGCATGCTCACATGTAGTCATTACGTCATAAAAATAAGTTGTTTAAATATTGGCGAGTTTTAATTTGGCGATTTTCTGCAAAATTCGCCTAATCGCCAAATTAAAAACCTCGCCAAAGTTTCCCACTATACGGTACATTTTATATCTATCCCTGCTTGTTTAATGCTGAAAAGGAAATGAAATTCCATGCTACAAATGTTAATAATGCATGTAATGGCATTGCATGGTATTGTCAACACCACAAATTTAATACACGGCATTTAACCAGGTTAGCTCTACTAGCTTCTATTCTCTTTTTTTAGTCATCAATGACTTGTTTGATACGGAACGCCAAACGCGACAAAATCTTATGAACAATGTATGTCAAACGTTTACGACTAAGGGAACGTTCTCGATTGCGCAACGTTCACGTGAACATTTAAACGAATGTTTCTTGTCAAACATTTACGACCAAGTGAACGTTCTCGATAGCGCAGCGTTCATGCGAACGTTTGTCAAACATTTGCGGCCAAGCGAACGTTCTCAATTGCGCAGCATTCACGAACGTTTGAGGTCTCGTAATCTTCACGCGAACGTTCCAATACCGAATAGACGCCATTGAACGTTCACTTTAAGTACGTAGCTTTCGCTCTGTGAATTGAGGGAAGTGGTCAATATTCGCTTAGTGCGCATGCGCAAATAACACGTGCTCGGCAAATGCTTTGTATTATGTTGGCTCAGGGGGACCAATCTTTGTCCAATGGGCGAGTGGAAAAGGCTCTTACCGCTACCTATCATCACTGAATCTACCACAAGGTAGTTCTTTAGATCAATGTAAGTACATGATCTTCGTTTTACAGATGCCGCTCAGAATCCATCTACCTCTGCCTTCTCAACATCTGCTACACAAGAGCCTGCACTCTCTACACCGGTTTCCAATAAGCCTGGAGAGTCTAGTGGTAAGTGTGGCGTATTAATTTCGTTGGGGCATTGCAACACAATGATCGAGCCTTTTGAGGAATCATCAAGGTTGTCAGCATATTAATTACATGATCTTAGGTTCTGGAGAAATTTCTGGGCTTACCCTTTAACCGATTATGGGCGATAGACGCCAATTGGCGTCATATGTGACCGGATTTGGGAAAACCCTCCGTATGGGATCCGCGCGCGATTCGCGCAATGCGCGTTTTTAGTAGCTCAGGTCTAAATTTGTGGAAGTCCAGATTTTGTCATATACATATCCAACAACCCTTCTTCTAACTGTTGCCGTCTTCTACGGAGGCTAGTCGTGCTATACGAAGGCGAAATAAGCCTTCATTTTGACCCACCTAGTCGGCACAGCCACCGTACACGGAGCCCGTTGCTATGGGCGGTAATTAGAATTCTCTACCTAGATACAGCTAGATTCATCGATCTACTGTACGTTCGCTTACCTTTTTAGCTTCTTGGGCATCTAAGAACAATCGCCTGTCCTTGTCAACAACGAAATTCAACTCTTGCTCGATCTTTACGTTCATTTCGAACGGCTCCGCCCAGGTCCATTTAATTGATTTCCGGGTCACGCGTAGTATGCGGAAACGCCTTCCGCGTGCATAGCAACGCCTTTAGACCGTAATTTCTCGATTATTGGGGGTGTGGCGCGATCACAAACAAAGCGCTGTATCTCCACAACGAAGCGCGCGATCGGCCTAAGACTTGAACGCGGGTTAGCTCTATGGTAGAGCTTATCAACCATGCATCAAACTCAATTTTCTGAAAAAATCCCATACGGAGGGTTTTCCCAAATCCGGTCACATATACGTAATGTACGTTATAGGCGATTGACGCCAAATGGCGTCAAAGCTGTTTTCTTAGTGTTTTTCGTGCATAGCGCTAGGCTACTACGCTCTACGTCCGGTTTGTGGTTAGCCGCTCACAGCCGCTACTAAGTTATGGCTTCAGGTCGCGCTGGTAGCAATTAAATGGGTGTGACCGATACCGTTAACCAAGCCGCTCGATCGCCATTACGATCGACCCGGGCGAAAGTTCGAGGCTATTATCGTTGAACCAACAGAGCTACAGCCATGGTGCTTGGTCCATAGCTAGATGAGTGGATAGCGACTACCTACGAGTAGCCGCTTTGTGAAGCCAACCTTGAACGCGAGCAGCAGACTTGAAGACGGCGGCCGTGATCGAGGTAAGAAGCCTTCTAAGCTTTTAGACGCTACTACAGCGTTTAGTTCGATAGTGTACGGCAGGACAGAAGAACGTGAGGCTTCTGGCAACTTATGTAGTTGTCAGCAAAGCCTTTAGAGGTAGCTAAGGCCTGTTACATAGCTACAATAAGCTTGTCTATAGGACGCTTTATTTTGATGTTAAATATATCGGAGTTCAAAGTTCAATTGACCCGTACAACCCCGCCCATAATCGGTTAAATTAAATACTGAATTGACCTTTGCAGGATCTGGAGTAGTCCATGCTACAGGTAAGGCTCTTGATGCTCTTAGGCATATGAGGGCTGGGATGCGAGCTGATAAACGAACAAAGAAGCCTATCAAGGATGAAGTATCCACCTTGTTCCATAGGCCAAGAAATGTAATCAAGCTGGACAAAAAACCTGCATGGAAGCATAAATTCTTCTGTTTGGCATACAAGGACCAAATACGTATTCTGATAACAGATTTTGACAAAGAAGAATTATACGTAGCAGAACTTGGCGAAAAAGAAATAGAGTTTCCTACCATGGATGCCAGTAAAGAAGAATTCAAGGAGATTTTACTGACGTCTTTTCCTCATTTGCGCCAGGGTGGGGGGTATCAGCTCTTGAAATGTATGCCAAACACCTGCAAGCTTGACAGTCTACACTACGTATATTATGGGGGTTAATGATATGCAAGCCGCGCACATGGCGGTAAAAATTATACCTACATTATCTGGCTTGTAATTTTTGTTGTGAACAAGCTATGACCTTATCTAAGGTACCATTTAAGAGAGCACAAAAAGCACTTTCTAGCAGTACCAACATCATCAAGAAGGGGGCTGTTTACTGTAGACAATGGCGGCCACGGTGGACAACCCGCGCCTGGCTGGGACAGACTTTGAATTTTGTGCAAATCAGTAATGGGCAGGCTGTACCTCTAAGCCCTAGTTTATAGTTAGGTAAGTATCAGATCTATGTCCATGCACAATCTGGAGACTACTGGACTTACCTGGTGAACAACAAACACACTTGAAAATGAAAATAAATTCATGACTTTAGACAGACCTCCATCCACAGCACAACACAGCTAAGCTATCAAATACAAGTTAGGCTAAACTTAGTACTAGCTACAGTCCAAGCGAAAACTCTTCGTGACAAATAGATTCTTGGAGGTGAGCCGTCTTGTCTACTCATTCTGGGCAAACTACTGTCTGGTATGGACTTTGAATTTTGTGCAAATCGGTAATGGACAGCATGGAACAAAAATAATGGTAAATTCACAATCCATACCATATAGAGAATGTACTGGCAGTAGCCTCGTACCCAGGCTCGAAAAGGGGGTGGAGAAAGAGCCTGGTATCCACCGCTTGCGCATGCGTTTAATCACGATGACATTCCATCGTTTCCGTATATCTACGTTAACTCCCGCGTACTCCTGACATCATTACAAGTGGGCGTGCCTTCTGATACGTATATCATTCGTATACCGTATGCGCGTACGGCGTACCGCGCTACACGCGCGTTCAATGCCAGCATAGATAAAGGAAGGGGGAGAGGGATTGGAAACGGAAGTCGCGCGCGCATTGCGCTCCATATGTTTTGTACACGTTGTCAGGCGTCCCTTTGATCTGCATCCGCGTCTCGTGGGCGCGCGCACGCACAGTCGCGGGTACAGAGTGGATGACACTTGACAGTATTCATTAGCGAAGTAGGACTGGCATATACAGTGCGCAGTCAGCATACACGAACCAGGGTGGCACTAAATAGGGCAATTTTGTACGAGAACGCTGAAGTTTGTGAGGATACGTGCTTTAACCGGTGATCCACAGCTGTTTTAAAGGTTTGTGTTCTTCTAATGACTTAACTACTGGTTGCTAATGGGAGTACAAGGATTACATACACTACTGATACAGATAGCAATTGACTCGTGCCTATTTTTCTGTTGTAACTCGGAGCTAGTATAGACAGTGTTCATATTGTCACGATTGGTGTACTCAACTTTGTGTTCCTGTAGAGCTTTTTTAAGAAGCAAATTTGTCCTCTATTCAATTATGTGCCATAATTGAGTGATAAGTTAATGGATTAGTATCACTATAATAATCACAGTATTATTTTAGGTGGTGTAACAATATGCCTCGTAAAGTACGACTTTCTTACAAGAAGAACTGGGAGCGAAAGCGACAGGCTAAGAAAAAACAAGCTAAAAACAAGACAGTAAGTTCTTATTGAGGTGATGAGTGTTAAATTTTTAGTGTGTGTATGTGTGTGTGTATGTGATGGATTTTTCTGCACTCAATACAGCCTGCACATAGTTTACAAGATCTACACGAGTCGATGAAGCTGCCGAACAAGTCTTGGTGTGATCAAAGTTCCGAAACTCTCTCCTGTATCCAGCTTTGTAAATGCTCCACCCAACCATCGTCTTCAAAGCAGCCATTGGTCATTCATTACACATTGCTTAACAGTACATGCTTCTCTGCAGTGGTCTCTGTTTGTCCATAACCATGAAATTAAGCGTGAGTCTTGCTCTGCTTTAGCATCTGTTCCTGCTAGATTGACACCAGACACATTCAACAAGTTTCTTAGCCACATTGATTGTCTATGTGTATGTGCTGGCCAGCCGGATAGCAATTACGTCACCATGGTTGCTGCTAAGAAAGGAGTATTGAAATCACGTGATGGTGGAGATGCTGCTACTCTGGATGACTATGCTTCGGTAGAGTTAGAGGGACAACTATATGCAAAAACCGTTCGTCCATCTACATGTGAAGTACTAATTGAAGATGGAGCAAAGTGCACCTCTTGTAAAAACTACCGTGCCGTTTTGAGAAAAATTTATGCTCGGTGGTCCGCACGTCAGTCAGAGCAGATCAGTGACACAAGAAGCCATGTTAATGAACGGTACATGAACACACCCGAAAAGAAGGCAAAATTAGATAAAATGAAGAAACGTGTTCATGAAGCTGAAAGTGAGGTACGAAAGCTACAACAAAAGATGGAGCAATTGACCCGAGAACAAGGAGAGAGCATTGACAGTGACTTGCATGGTGACCTCCTTGGTATAATGAAGGACAAGACAAAGGACATTGACCAGGCCTATCCTGAAGGAAGCTTTGCAAGGTTATTTTGGGAGGAGCAATTACGTGCCGCAACTGCAAAGGATCCCCGCCAAGTACGTTGGCACCCTCTGATTATCCGATGGTGTCTTAACCTCAAGCTGCTGTCATCCTCAGCATATCATGCAACACGAACCGCAGGGTTTATTAAGCTGCCATCTTAGCGCACACTCCGCGACTTCACGCATTATTTTCAAAGTCGCCCAGGATTCCAGCTTGAGGTGAATCAGCAGCTCCTCAAAGAAGGAAAATTGGACGATTTACCCGAACACCGCAAGTACTGCTGCCTTGTTCTAGATGAGATGAAAATGAAAGAGAATCTCGTGTTACAACAAATACACAGGTGAGGTGATCGGATTCACAAATCTAGAATCTAGGAAGCATTAACAATGAGCTCTTAAGCCTAGAAAGGGAATGTAATAGCGACACTAAGCATGCTCCAATAGCTTCTCATCTCCTTGTGCTGATGGTGAGGGGTATTTTTTTCAAACTTGAGTTTCCTTATGCTCACTTCGCCACTGAGGGCATCACAGCAGATCTGCTTTTTCCGATTGTGTGGGAAGGTGTACACCAGCTTGAGTCCATTGGGCTTAAAGTAATATGTATCACGGCTGATGGAGCAAGTCCAAATCGCAAATTTTTTCGTATGCATCGTGGGTCTGATAGTGATACGTCTCCTACCTACAAGGCGCGCAATCCATTTGCAAAAGAAGAGAGGTGGGTATATTTTATGTCAGACGCCCCTCACTTAATAAAAACAGCAAGAAACTGCTGGTCACATTCTGGTTGGACTGGCACAAGGCATATGACTGTAAGTTGACTTCTGCAAGTATTATGTGTTTATGGTACCTAACTAAAATTGTTTATTTCTTCAGAGGAATGGCCTATTCATTGAATGGAAACACCTAGACCTGTATGACAAACTCAATGGAATGGCTGTCCGATCTAGTGGACTATCTCTGGTGCCGAAACTCAAGTTCGAACATGTGAATCTCACATCGTATTCACGAATGCGTGTGGATCTGGCTGCACAGGTAAACCTGTTGGTGCTTTTTATTTAGAATCAATACTCTTACATAGACATAATATTTACATACATGTACACCCATCTGCTCACGCACTCTTGTACACACAATACATGTACATGTACATGCTACTCACATATTACACAATGTCATAAACATATTATACACTTGTCATTTATGCATGTACAGTGTACACACACACACACACACACACACACACACACACACACTCACACACACACACGCACACACACCAGGTCCTGAGTTCATCTGTTGCCAATGCATTGGCATACTTTGGGGATACAACAACTAAAGAGACTGAGATCTTCATCCGCAACTTTAATCGTCTGTTTGACTGTCTAAATGTTCGTAGTCTTTCCGAGTGGTACGAAAAGAGAAATCCAGATCTTAAACCTTACAAGTCACCTGATGATCCTCGACTCAAGGTTAGACCTTACTATAATTATCATGGAATTGATAGACTATAAAATAGGGATGGCCCAGACACTATTGTAATACATGTACATTGTTTACTTGGAAATGTAGTGGTTGAAGGAGTTTCTAAAGTACATAGATGACTGGGAGAGCACGGTGATGCAGCTTGAACAGCTGCCTTCTGCAGAAAGGAGGAAGATGTGCTTGAGTGATGAAACTATAGAAGGTCTACGGATAACAGGTACAGGTGTAATATCTCTCTATCCCCCCCCCTCCACCACCAGCTCCCAAACATTTGTGCATACACAGCTAACTATAATATTATCATACCCATACCTTACCCTTTTCCAGTGAAGTCATTTGTTGAAATGACCAAGTTCCTCCTCTCTCAATCTGGAGGTGATGAGCTATTTCTCTTGAGTGAACGCTTTTGTCAAGATCCTCTTGAGAATTATTTTGGAAAACAGCGAGCCAGAGGGGGACGATGTGACAACCCTTCTTTCCAAGAGTGTTTGCAGAATGCCAATGCTATCCGTGCACAGCATTCATTGGAACTAGACCATGTAAGAGGAAATTGCCGGCGTAAGAGGCGCCTCTTGGATGCTACAAGTCCTGAAATTGACAGCATCCCACTCCCAAAACGCAAAAGGTCAAAAAAGTAACTACAAATTTAATATAATTATTTTTGGTTGTTGACAATGTTTTGTATTATTCTATTGTTAGTAAACATAATAATATTTATAATTACTGGTCACTACGACTAAGTTGTTTCCTAAGTCCTCTTTTCTTTGTGGTTTTCTTTTTTTCTTGTTTGAATATTTCCATCCATGTTGCCGTGATAGAGAATCTTCTCACCGTAACCCAAAGTGTTACAATTTCTTTAAGTAATTCAATGGCTTCCTCCTCCGAGTCAATACATTGTGAAATGAGAGTCCAATGCCACTGAATGTTCTGGCTTCTCATTATTTTTTCAATTACATCTCGCTTGAAGGAGTCCACAGACACTTGAGTCTTGGTCATATGACTCGGAAGGATGGTACGTACCTCTTTTTCAACAGACACAAAGAAACGGTAGGTGGCGTCATTTAATGGAAAAAGGCCTCCACGGTTGACTCTGTCAATCCATTCCTTAGTGTAGTCGAGTAAGTTTTCACTATTACATTCACTACGTACAGCCATATCTCCCAAACACTCAATAAATTTGTCAAACTTACAACCTGTCCTCTTCTCGTACCTTTTCAGTAGAGCATGTGGAATGTACCCACATGCATGCTGGAGGGCATTTCGTTCATCTTTGCTCAATGGCTCTTCATCACGAGGACTTGGATCGGCTGCAGATGGAAAGTGCTCAGGTAAGATTTTCTCAAAAAGTTTTTGGTTCACAGATTGTTGCAATAGTTGGTCATCATAATCAACTTCAATGGAAGAAAGAAAATCTTTCCAAAGCGTGGGAAGTTTTGAAAACCTCAGCTGATGGAAGGCGGACCACAACTTTTCTCTTTTAGTCGCAGAAGAACGGTAAGTTGTAGAAGATCGAAACGTGCTTCTAATAGCTGTAGCTAACCTAGTACTGAAGTCGATAAAAAGTTGTTCGACCTCCCCTCCTATGAGTTCCAAGATACGTTTACCACCCCGTTTCAGGTTGTCACGCCTAAGAGAGCTCAACTGCAGCTCGTTCTCGTCCAGTACAGTCTTGATAGCACTCTTCACGAGGCTGGCCTCGGTCGCCATTATTGAACGCGGCCGTTTAATCATTCGCGCGCGAGCGCTAGCGCTAGCGATACGTGATGTCACGCGAGACACGGATCAACTGACGGTTTACTTCCGTTTCCAATCCCTCTCCCCCTTCCTTTATCTATGATGCCAGAGCACTCGTACGCAAAATGGCTGATGATGACTTGGATCACTCTATATCTCTTGGTCTTCAACAAGTTGGTTGCCCGTCTGTCACGCTAAAAGCAGAACAAAGAGCTTGCATAAAGTCAGTCTGTGACGGAAAGGACGTATTTCTTTGGTTACCTACCGGCTTCGGTAAATCCTTGTGTTACGAGGTGTTGCCGTTCGTTCTTGGCTACAAGCTCGACAAGCAAGACTGTTTGGTGATCGTGGTATCCCCTCTAGTTTCTCTCATGACTGATCAGGTTCAGAGTCTTAGACGCAGGTCAGTCAAATGTGCTATCTTGTCATGCGGGAGCAGAGTAGACAAGCAGTATGTGGCTTCTGATGATGATCTCAGAAAGAGTAGTTTGCTGTTCTGTGCTCCTGATGGGAAAGTGGAGAGATGTCATCGCTGACCCCGATATATCAACAAGAATAGTAGCTATTGTAGTAGACGAGGCTCATTGTTTATCCAAATGGTGAGTTCATGTTGTCACATTTAAATTTTATTTATAGCAAATATTTATGATTTAAATTATTTGTATAGGAGTCGAGATTTTCAGCCATCATATGGCCACCTTCATGAGATAAGAGCCGTCATCCCAAAAGGTACTCCTCTATTGGCTTGTTCTGCAACAGTTACTCACAGTATCCGTCAGGAGGTCATAAAAAGTTTAGAAATGGTTGATTGTGATTTTATCAGCACGTCTCCGGATAGACCAAATATATTTTATGAAGTACACCCTAGAACTGACTTAGACAGTGATATGAAACACTTGTTGAAGTCTCTACAAGACCTCAAGAATTCAGCTCCTCGTGTGATTGTGTACTGTCGCACTCTTGATATGTGTGCAAATTTGTATGCACATTTCCATTATGAGCTAGGAGAAGAATCTTACTTTCCACCTGGCAGCGACCAATTCAGTGATTATCGTCTGTTCGGCATGTATCATGCAAATACTCCTGAACATAACAAGGACGTTATCATGAAGAGCCTCTCCAAACCAGATGGAGTTGTTCGAGTTGTTTTTGCGACTGTAGCATTAGGAATGGGGGTGAATATGAGAGATGTCAATACCATCATTCACTACGGTGCCCCGCAGAGCATTGAGGATTATTACCAAGAGAGTGGGAGGGGTGGTAGATCGGGCCAATCAGCAACTTCCATTGTATATTGGCGACCCTCGGACTGTCCACTGTGGAAGAATTTCAGCATACGTGACCATGAAGTGGCTGCTGTTCGTCACTATCTTCAGAATAGTACATCATGTCGTCGCAAGTGGCTGTTAGAATATTTTGATTCATCATTCACCAGTATTGTAGGATCCCATAACTTGTTGTGATGTTTGTGTAGGAAAAATTGGCTCACAATTAAATCTTTAGTGTATAATATTATTACAACAATGACATTGTTATGATGTACATCAACCTACAGTGCATGACTGGTCAAGGGAGAAAAATGTATTATATAATATTATAGCTAAATATGCATGTATTGGAAGGCTGAGTGCATTTGCGTACATGTAACTGTAGTAATTATTAAAAATGCCAAGATTGTCATTAATCACAAGTAATTGTGCATAATTATAATTTTTTTAAATCATTGATCAGAATTATCATCAAATTCATCTTCATCTGAGTCTTCCTCTGCCTCTGTAGCTATCATACCTCGAAATTTCATAAAATCCTTTTTCTTCTTTTTCAATCCAGTCGATGGTGTCCTGCCTGTCCCAATTCCACAGTGGATTAAATCTCATTGTCTTGTACATATTGTGTCTCCTTCCTGGTACTATGTGTAGTAAGTTGTTGTCCAATACAGCAGACACCACTTTTTGCATATCACTTGCATCCGATTTTGTTGCATGAGCAGAAGTTGTTACCGGCACATTTGATTCACTATCAAATTGTTTAGAGTGTATTGAGTGTACTCACAGACCGGGCAGCTCTTTGTAGTGAATTCTCTGTTAAATTTGGTCCCATATTGGTTATGATCGTCTTTATTAAGTTAACAATGTGTTCATTGTACAGATCACATGGGATGTTTTTGCCAGCTCCTCCTCGTACATTCACAAAACGATCCCATAGGAGTTGATGGGCCAGTTGTGGAGACAGACACGATCTCATCTGAAACTGTAGTCTCAGTGCTTCTAAGCTATACTTGGTTCTACGAGAAGACTTGAAATGTGGCAATATCAAACGCCAACATTTGTAATCAATGTCACCAGCACTCCAAGCGTTTTTAAAGACCATAATTAATGCTCCATAGTGGCAGAGGACCTTAGCATAGTTATACACTCCATCATCACTCTCTTTTATCTCCATACAGGTGTTAATCAGGGTACACTCTTTCACAATCTTTGAAGCTATGTTCTTCACAAATTTTAGTTGCTGACTGGCTGGTGAGGATGAGTGAGTTAGTGCAGGAGGAAGGTGAACTCTGCTATCCAATGTAGAGATCTCTAGTATTTCACATGCTTTGGCAAGGACATGACCTTTAAACACGGTGAGTAGGAACTCGACATTAGCATCGACAGCCTTCTTTACATCTGATGTTACAGTTGTACGCCTTAGGAGACTCTTGAAGTAACAGAGGGTACCATGATCGCTAGCAGACTTTCCATACAATGTTTTCCATACCACCTGCAAAATGATAATTACATTAGAGCTCTTTGAAGCACATATAGCTACTAACATGCTGTATGAATTCCTCAAGTGTATATGGAGCACTAATTTTGTGTATGAAATTTTCTTACCGAAAGAAGACAAACCATGCAGTGCCAATCTTCAGTAACAGGCTCCAGAAGGCCAAGCCTGTCAACAACTGTATCACCATCCATTGTATGTCTTTGGGCTCCAACCTGCCGCTCACAAGTGAGTTGGTCACCTCCGGACAACACTTTCTTTTCATTAGGGTACTCGCTCCCAAGGTAATTTTGCATACAGTGCATTATGTCAATCATATCTTCACGACAAGCCTCATTCTTTGTTAGCACATCAAGCACAATCACCTCTGACTTCTTCGCCATTTCTGCTGAGTATTGGTGCTGTATGTGTTGTGGAACTGCTTTTTCAAATACTGATAGATCCTTGATGTACTGAGTGAGTATTTTGCTGACGATATTAACAAGATTTTGTTGGATAGCAATGAAATCATCTTCAACAGGTAGAAAATCTTCCGCAGGTATTGTTGATAGTGGTGAAACATGTCCAGTGTGTGAGAGAGTATTGTGTGGAACACGGCTACGCCCAGCAAGGATGCTGTACATATGTAGTAGTGATCCCTGGTTATCCACCCGAACGTCTCGCACACCCCGTTTCTTATCAACATTATCACCCCAAAACTTGAATAGCATTCCCTGTTTTATCCATTGAGATAGTGGTGCCAAATGCATCTTACTGATTTCGTCCAGGAGCTTAAGTGTGGATGTGTAACTAACACAGACTCCAACATGGTTTAGTCGTGAATAAACCTACACAATAATCATCATGATACATACATAATAATGTATGTATCATCTAGGGGACCAGCCCTGGGAATCCCCCTCCTCCACCACCAGCACAAGCTGAGCACTAATGAATGATAATTGACACTTGTGAGAAGTTCGATTTACACAAGAGCAACCCCCTGCTGTGCTACAACTAGCTGCAAAAGATTATTATATGATGCATACATATACACAGCATAATCATGGGTGAAATTTATCCCATGCATGAGTATTGATTGCATACAGCCTATATGACAACCTTTATTTTAATGTAAGGGCTGCTTGGTTGGGTTCAATTTTTATCGATCAACTATTTACGGCTATTATGGTACCTGCTTATCCACATGAGATGAATACAGGATAAGGGAAATGAGAGATTGCACTCCGCATATTTCTCTGTTTCGTTCTTTAAGCAGAACAGCAACAGTCATACAAAGGCCAGGATAATGGGCAGTATCCATCTTCTTCTTATTTCTTAGATCATTATGAGTAACAATCGAGAAAAGGATACGAAATAGTGTGGGAGCCTTCTGTGTGAGATTTTCAACAAGCTTTTTCCACTGCAATCTTGTCAGTGGAAATTCGTCGAAAAAGGGACAAGGGTGGTGAGTGCTGACTGAGAGCAGCACATTCAGACTCCAACTTGTTCAGCAACAGCTGTAGTACCACATCAGCGAGTCCTTTATGATCCATAATCGCTTCAGTAAGTGATGGCAGATGACCAGTTGCCAGAGATCTTCCAATTGCATTGGTTGCTTCATCAAGTGTGGTCGATGTGGTTGAGTTGTTTGATAGATTTGTTACCAACATCTGAGTGATAGCAGTACTATGACTACTTTATACTATTGTAATTGTCACTAACATACCTGCACTTTATATTTGGGTTTTCTTCTGCAAACTATAGATGTTGGGGGTTGGTTTTCTGCATTGAGGAACACATGCAGGGACACAATCATTATAGCATCCGTGATTGACAATAATAATAATTATTAATACCTTTTGTGCATAAAAACAGCGGCAGTGGTTCCATAACAGTGAAACAAGTTGAAGGTAGAACTGGTGAAAGCAGAGATGACCTTGATTCTGTAGCTATTTCATGCCGCTGAGAGATGTGTGTACGTGGAGCCGTCACTGTGGAGGGTGCACGTGGAGGTTGAGGCGGTATCATTGACGGATTATCGACTTTCTCCAGCACTGATACTAAAATTAATTACAGTTAGTTTATAGTTTGTATGGGTTCATTTATTTTTTACCATTTTCAAACTCCAAGTGCCTTCGAGTAAGTTTCTTAGCAGGTGGTCTAGACCTCAGCGTATCTGGAGACACCCCTATGGATGAACTGGTCTCCTTAGTTCGCTTAAGCTCATTCCTTTTTAAACTAAGTATAGAGTAAGTGTTTTTAGCCTCACTCCTGAAGCTCTCGAGCTCTTCTGCTGCTTTCTCCAGACGCTCAAGTTTGCGTTTGCATTTGCGACAAATGTGCTCTGGAAGGCCATCAGCTTGAGTCACAGGTACATCCAAAAGATCCGTAATTCTACCAGAGAGCCTCTGCTGTTTTGCTGTGTGACTGAAGAGACTAACAGCGGCATCATTCGGCATTGAAGACTGACAAAGCCTGCACGAGAGACTTGACATCTTGAACGCGTTCGACAAATCGAAGTGCACGCGCGCGCTATATACGTACGCGCTGGCGCGGTCCTCATCGATCTCGCGTATGGCGTGCCGCGCCGAGTGCTACGTCGATGCACACACCCCTTTATAGCGTCTACGTAATAATGTTCACGCCCATCGAATTACACGTGCTCGAATGGATGATAATTAAGCGCATGCGCAAGCAGTGGATACCAGGCTCTTTCTCCCCCTTTTCGAGCCTGGGTACGAGGCTAGTACTGGCAGTTGTTGGAACCGACATCCAGTAAGGGCTTGGAGAACTGGATGGTTGAAAATCAAAAAAAGTTCATTCTGACTGCATGCCAGCAAGGGTGTGACGTAGTACTTCAAGGGGCGCGCGCAAGGGTTTACGGAGGTATGTGGCCACAATATACAAAATACCACACGTGGTTCTGTCTTTTACCGCTATCTTGCAAGGCTTCTGCTGGACTGTGCATCCTTTCTTGAGTTGAGGTACCTTCTGTGTAAACTGCAAGGTTGTTTATCACTAAAGTAGTCCCTAGTTAGCCTTTCCTCCACCAGTCTTTCCCAACCCTAACTTGATTTTTAGTGTCCTTTAGGATTTTTCCCCTCCTTAATTTAATCTGTAACTGGCTAGTTTAATTTATAATTTACTTAGTTGCTGTCACATTCCTCTTTTTGTTTCCCCCAAAACACCTAGCATTTTTGTAAAATGATATACACAACTCATCACAACACTAGCATACTCAATGCCCCAAACCAGTACAATTATTTTCTAGACATGTTCATTTTCTTCTTATCCCTTGGTGAAGTCTCGAAATTTTTGTTACTGTGTGTTTGTGTAGTGAATCTCTGTGTCTTGAGGACTCCTGTTAGATATCCTGTGATGTTCACTTTCGGTTTTATTGTGATAAATCTTGTACTTGTGTTGGTAACTGTAACCATAGCGATCTGTGTGTTCGGGTCTCCTGTCCTGTCTTGTTACATGTATACATGCACTTTCATCACATTTTTGAGGTACTTGTTTGACCTTAGGGCTACCAGACGTTCCGTTAACTTGATGTCCATCATATGTAGCATTTTTATGCACTATGCATATTACACTCCATGGAATATTTGGAAAACCTTCAATGGTGCAGATAGAAAGAAGGTATTAACCTTTCATTTGTGTGTTTGGTTTGGAGTAGTTGGGGCCTTTGGTGGAGGGCTTCCACTTGCTTTCACTTTTGTGATTTTCAAACGGGTTTTTAGATTTAATAGCTATGGGGGTGGCCGGACAGAAGGGTCTGGTACGTTACTTTCTGAGAGTACAAATATAGCTAAGCCACGACCCAATAAAGCTCAGAAACGTCCCAGGGATGATATAGGCCAGGAAAATGTTTGTGCAGGTAGTAGAGGTAGTCAACCACCATCCAAACGTGGACATAAGAGTAAATTAGATAGTGAACACAGATGTGGCGAATGCACAGTATGGCTTCAAACTGGTGGAAATAAAGACTTGCAAAAGTACCATAAACAGGAGGGCAATATGCGTCACCCCTTTGAAAAATTAATCGAATTCAATAATTGTGACTGGATCTGAGAAAACCCGGCATATTTGTCAAACGCGCATATGGCGCAATGCGCGTTTTTAGTATCAACAGTCAAAAAATATCAAAGTCCAGTTTTTGTCATATTTATGTCAAAGAACCCTTCTACTAATTGTTGCCACCGCCTACGGAGGGTAAATGTAAGTTACCAAGGCGAAATAAGCCTTCATCTTGACCTACCTAGTCAGTACGGCCGCCGTACACGGAGCCCGTTGCTATGGGCGGTAATTAGAATTCTCTACCTAGATACAGCTAGATTCATCGAACTACTGTACGTTCGCTCACCTTTTTAGCTTCTTGGGCATCTTAGAACAATCGCCGACCGTTGTCAACGTCGAAATCCGACCCTTGCTCGATCTTTACGTTCATTTCGAACGGCTCCGCCCAGGTCCATTTAATTGATTTCCGGTTCACGCTAGTATACGGAAACGCCATACGC
Organism: Cliona cf. orientalis; assembly: GCA_963930775.1. Taxonomy (NCBI): domain Eukaryota; kingdom Metazoa; phylum Porifera; class Demospongiae; order Clionaida; family Clionaidae; genus Cliona; species Cliona cf. orientalis. Next base: position 21,680,300 of record OZ005689.1, read on the forward strand.
GTGCATAGCAACGCCTTTAAACGGTAATTTCTCGATTATTGAGGGTGTGGCGCGATCGCAAACAAAGCGCTCTAGCTCCACAGCCAAGCGCGCGATGTGTCTCAGACTTGGAGGCAGGTTAGCCCTATGATACAGCTATCCAAATATACAGCTAACTAAATTTTCATGGATTGATGAATATGGCGGGTTTTCTCAGATCCGGTCACAATTTTCTTAGCTGCAACGGTCTATACAATAATATTTCATTAAGAACGGATAGCTGTTTATGTAATGCATGTTATAGAGATTGTGCAAGAGGAACGGGAAAAGCTCTATGGTTAGGTTTGTTGAAACATTTAGTGTGTAGGCATTGTATCCTTTGCTGTAATGGTCCGTCGGTTTGTACTTGTGATAGTATACTTGAGTGGGGTCCAGAGCAGTGGTATGGTAACATAGATGAACTTAAAACGTGGTTAGAGTACTATAAGTGTGATACGGTTGTCGATGAACAAGAACAGTATTATCTGTGCAAATCGCACTATGTATGTTTCAATGCGTCAAGTAGTTAGTAATAGATTATGTCAGATATGTTCCTCTTCCAGTCCTTGCCAATGGCATACTGGACAAAATTACTTGGATAAATTAGGATCTCAAACATGTGAACACAATATTGACCCATCAGCCTGGGTATGTGATGACTGTTTTACGCTAAGAGTACATGTAGTTTGTCAAGGGAATCAATCCGTGATGAAGTGTTAGAATACTCATAAAAAATGTTAAAATATAAGGGTGTCTGTTTGGTTAGGGATGCAATGAACCTATTCAAAGATAAAAATTTACAGCAACATACATGATTGTGCTATTACTGACAGTGAATGGGAAAGTTATCGAAAAACTCTAGGAAATCAACTAGAATCTAGGGGATATAAATCGTACTTTATGGCAAGAAAATTAGGTAGTATGTACTATGACCCATCAGTATTTTCAGGTAAGGGAGTTGTATTATACAAGATACTGAACGAAAATAAGCCAGTTTCACCCACGCATGCAGAATCTATACGTACCCTAATTAAGCAGCAGGTGGCCTTATTTCCCAAGAGTATAAATTTTGATTATAGACAAGTTTTTGGTGATGAAAGTGGTAGCATGTTTAAATTTAATAAGTATGTGAATGATGAACTAATGGGGTTTGTGGATGATATTACAAAATCAGATAGGGGACTTTCAAGTACATCAAAAAAAATAAGTGAATTGTATGCCCACTCGAGGAGGATGAAATGCATCATGGTGTGTGCAATACTAGCAAATATGATGGATCCTAGTGTTACTTTTATGCAAACTTTAATTGGATTAGCTTGTTATGCTCAAGGACTCCGTGATAAAGGAATGAAATTGCTAAATACTCTCGGAGTGACAGCTAGTATTTTCCATATTCGCCAGCATGGTAGTTGGTGGGCTAAAATTAGAAAAGCTATCAATGAAGTGTCTCCAAAGGCTTTCTGGCGGGTAACTTTTGATAACTTGGATTTCAAAATGAAAATTGCCAAAAAAATTTCAAGTGGTAGTGGCCAGTTGAAAAGGATGTTCCATTTACTTACTTCACAAATCAGCTTCAGGAAAAATTCAACTAATCCCTTTAAAATAATAGTCATAAAGTAGGTAAAGCTGATCTGACAGAGAAACATTTTAAATTAGAATATGACAAGAAAGAATGGGAAACCTTTGGTACATACACATTTAAAGTAGCTAATGAAAAAAGTGACTCCCCTGATGGCCCATCAATTTTAACAAAATTACAAAAGCATATGCCTCATTTTACTCCTGAATGTTCGGATAAGGTTGTATATACAACAGTTGATGAAGCCCATTCTGGGCCAGCTGATGATATGGGTGCATTTTTAGGAAAATTAAAAAAGGATTTGTGCATTGGTGTTGATGGATATCCAAAATACCGTATAGCGGGAAATTTTCGTATGGTGCTAATTTTCGTATATTTCGTATGCTCCATCCCTTATACGAAAATAAAACCTACGAAAATTTAAACCTACGAATTTTTTTTTCTAGCGAGCGTGACCTTTGACCTACACCACACGCAGTCGCTAGCGCAGCTGCAGGTGCTAACGATATCTCGGTATCAGTTCTTTGCCAAGGCTTCTAATTCTTCGCCAACGGCAGCAGTCCAAATACTCTTGTAGACTCATGGTAGCCTCTCACCATCGCTTCAATCGACAAGATGCCATTGTCAAACAATCGGGCGTGGCCTAGTTAGCATTGCGAGCTGCGCATGCGCGCAATCTTCCACTGCAAGCATACGAAATTAAAAAATACTAAAATTTATTCTAAGGGCGCTTTGGTCAATCATACGAAAATTAGCACCAACGAAAATTTCCCGCTATACGGTATGTGATCATAGGAGGAGACCAACAAACATACTCAATTATGAAAAATCTGTGACCACTACGATTGGATGTACCCAGTGCCAGGTGACTGGCACTTGATGAAGACAGCTGCAGAGGTTATAAAATATGTATTACAAGATGGGGGTTTCAAACAATTTTCAGGGAAATGTGGTCATAAGGGCGACATATCTCAGTGGCAAGACATTCATAATGTACTTGTAGCATGTCATGAGGCTTTACTTAAGTTAGCAGTAGAAGAATTTCATACCCTTAAACAGGGAGACCCATGCACATGTACTTCTAGGGGTTTTTGGACGTGGATAGACGGTTTGAAGAAGCAAGAGAACAGTGAGATTACACAGTTTTGGAGTCAAATGCTCATATACCTGCAGGCATACATAGGATTCTACTTCTCCATTAGATCTGGAAACTGGTCTCTCCGTACCTCATGTTTAAAAAAGCTCAATGAACTATTTTTTGCTTATGCACATGATAAATATGAAGTCCTTAGTATTCATACATTAGCTGATACTTACACGTTCCCCGATGAAGTTTTAAAACAATTTATGGATGGGCAGTGGACTGTTAGTGTAAAGGGTCGACCCTATCATAACCTGGCTCTTGATGAGGCACACGAGTGTATTATAAATAGAAATTTAAAACAAATTACAACCAGACCATCATACTTTGGGATGGTGGAGCTTGCTGATTTTATGGCCTATTTAGATCAGGTAGTATCTGGCTTGGACTTGCATGTCTTTAAGTATCACAAACATAGCAATCAAATCAAAAACAGCACTTGCATGAGAGCAAATTTAATCATTAAAATGAAGAAATTATTTTGTGTATCAATAGGTAATAGGACACTGTGTAATATTTTTGTTGATTCCCCTCCTCAGCTCCCTGCAGCTAATATACAAGATCTTTTACAAATAGGTCAAAAGGGTACAGAACGTATGCTGTCGTATGTTCGGCAGTATGTCATGGAGCCTCCAACTGAATTAAGGCAAAAGAGAACTAGGCAAAAATTACTAAAACTAAAACTACAACATCAAGGTTAAATACTCGCTTGAAGCAGGCTACACTACTATTATCTAGTGCATATAAGGGTCTACTAAATCAATCCAGGCGCAGGCCACAAACAAACATTTCCTTTACCACTAGCTGTCTGTGATCCCCATGGTGAGATATAAAAGCAAGTTTAGGGACGTAGTGATTGACCTATTTCCTTCTTCCAAGCTCTTTGTTACTGAGTGTCCAACTCTCACTGCCAACCATGAACTTATAGTGGACTTTCTGTTTCTATTACATCAGCCTCCACCCCCAGATATTGAAATTTTCTCATTTGCCAATTATCTATGGGAAAAAAATGTTGTTAAGCTAGGTGTAAAACGAGGAGCAAACATAATTAGAATAATTGTAGACAAGCCCAAGTACCTACCCAAACCTAGGGATCTGTTGCATGTGTCCAGGTCCACAAGAACTGGGAAAATGAATGTAAGCGAGTGTGAGGTATGTGACGAGGGGGCAATTCCTCACTCTAATGAGTACCAGCAATTTCTAGCTAATGCCCAGCTCAAACAGAACTTTATACATTACTTAATGGACCAGTTCATACAACTGTTGTGTAGCAAGCAATTACCTGTTCAAATAATTATAGACTATGAGGACCTAAACTACCCACTTAGTATATACAATGGGGGACAAACATACTTACCAATGCTCCATAATAAGAATGGGGAGGCAGACTATAATGTCTGGTATCATTGTATGATGTCCACATCACGGAATATCATTATCATGGGGAGTGATACGGATATATGGGTATATGGGTTGGCCTTCCTAGAATGCGGCTGGATAAACAATAAAGTAGTATACGTTGAGAAATCTATAGGCAGTGAATATGCACATATAAATGCATTTTCTGAAGCTGTTACCTCTCACCCTAAACTATATGGCATGCTGCACCCTTTGTTATCTCTTGTTACCATATACATACTAACAGGGAGTGACTACATCAGCACTTTTTTCCGTACAAGTAAGCAAACTTTTGTTAAGGCTTTTGTCGACAATCTCTGTCACATATGTCCTGATAATGCTTTTGTTGAGGTAGAGTCATGTTCAGTATCAGGAATAGATGGATACCACTTCAAAAAGATTAATTTAGAGGCATGGAATAGACTAGTATGTTGTGTATATTTACTTAAGCATAAAACCCTATACAATAGTGAACAGATATCATCCTTGTACTTTCAGCTAACAAACACACCATTGCATGAAGACAAACAGCAGCTGTTGAAATGGTTGGCATATGTCCCTTTACATCCCTTGTTCAGTGGCACGACTTCACTAGAAGGGTATGCTTTTATCATAGCTTGGGGAGCAAAGATCATGAATTCCTATTGATACCCAGCTTGGGAGCCCTAAAATACCATATGCTGAGGTCAGAATATGTCCTTAAATCTATATTTTCCTACTGCCACCAGTCAGAACTCAGGATTAGTGAACATGGGTGGAAAATGGAGGGAGATAAAATAGTGGTAGTATGGGATGAAGAGGAGGCAATAAATAGAGTAACAACTGGTAAGGGATGTGGATGCAAATCTCAAAAGTGTGACGGATCAACAGCAGGTTGTAGGAGCTGCTATAGAATGTGCAAACCATGTACTATAAAATGTAAATGTAAAACTTTATGTAATAATCCTCATAATAATGGTGGGACATGTCCTAAATGTGCTGTGCAAGAGGAAAATGAGACAAGCGATGAAGAGGATGAGGGTGCTGGACAAAATGATGAGGTAATACCAGTAGTTCCACCCGCCCAACATGATGGAATAGACACTGATTCAGACATGAGTGATGGGGAAGAGCAAGTATCAGTCTCAAATGATTAGATGAAGCGCCAACAAATATGAATGTGTGGCCATGTACACACACAACTAGATATTACACCTAAGGTTCCTAGTGTGAAAGCAACAAACTCCGTTGGTTTCAATAATCAAGTGCATATAGCAGTTCACATCTCAACTATATTGCTTAACCATAATTCAACTGAAGTCTAGTGAATAACCATACCACATGTGAGCATAATAGTTGACTGTCTCCATCTACTCAATATTGTAAAACTGGCAGCAAATATTCATAAGTTTATGATCTACTCAAATCAACTTCAAATAATACTTCTTGCTCGTGAAATTGTGTGAAGTCTTCATGACTAAAATTGTGAATTTTAACAATGCATGCTCAAAATGTCAATCTACACTACACTTTGATCTGTAAAACAGTCAACAACAGCAGTCACACTCAATTCTACTCTACTCCGGCAAGCAGCTAACAGCTACATCAATAATTGTACTGGAGTTAAAGTGACTACAGCTACAGAAATATACTCACCAGGCCAGTTGTGACCAATGAAACAATCATATTTGAGCAGTCAGGCTTTGCTAATTTGTGGTGTTCTTTTTCATCTGACCCAGTTAAATTCAGGTTAAGCAATATAGCCATGGATGTCATAGTTTGCAAGAGCACTTGATTAAGCAAAGCCAAATGGTGAAAGTTGCAAAACACTATATACTATATACTAGCAGTATAAACATTGCTGAGCAAGATGTTCAAGGCACACATCCAATATGATGAGCTGATCATTTCAAGAACAAACTAGCTACTATCCCTTGCCCTTTTGTGCACACACACACACACACACACACACACACTATCATTCAACTAACACAAGTCTTGAAATTTGACTTCTTACCTACCACAGTCCAAAAGGAAAGAATCAAGCCAAGGAAGATGTGAAGTTAGGCTGTAGACAAACATTGTAGCTGCACAGTGTATAGTCCAGTACTGTAGCTGGTATTCTTGTGTTAAATCCTGTGTTAGTACTTTATGGTTTACACTACATTCAGGGTGATATCCCAACTCATGCAAATTGAATATTCATAAACCACAACACGCGATAATGCTATGCGTGACCTCATCAATACTAGGCATGACGCGCTTGCCACAGTACTTCCGTTTTCTGATAAAACCGGCACCTTAGTATAGACTGTTGAATGTTTATCCTCGGGAGTGTATTCATCACCTGCTGCTTTTAAACGTGTTGGCTCATCGAGGGCTTACCTACGGCCAGTTCAGCCTGACTTGGATATTGAACCAGCTGAGGACTCAAGTGATTCAGGGGTAAATAAATGAACTTTGTTCATGGGTTCATAGATAATAGAGAGGGACAAGGGTTGGAAACGTGTGTACACAGTATGACAATGCCAAAGAACATGCTCGTCATGACACGCCCACTTCATAATGGTAGTACAAACTATATAGTACAATACAAGAGGAATACAGGGGGCACCCCAGAATTCCCACCCCCCCCCCCCGAAGTACCATACATAAAAGCGTATGCAGTCTAGGAGGTAGTAAGTTTTAACTGGGACCATATCTCCAGACCCCATTACTTTGGGCATGTTAATACACTCTATAATTATAGAGTTGTCCTTTACATGTATGAAAAATACCTGAATACAACTATGGCCTTGTAGCTATTACGTTATGCAACCTTGTACCAAGACTAAAAACTAAGCATCAAGCGATTGGGAAAGCATGTTTGAGTCCCCAGCACATGCCGAAAAAAGACTTTGGGAATTTCCTTCCTTATCGATGATAGATCAAGAAGAGAAATCTATTGGGCAGTGTCACTTGTATGTAGAGGCACCAAATTTTTGAACTGCATAAATTAATTCCATGTTTTCCATAGCCCATGGAGAAGTGCCTTACCTGTGGTGGAGAATACCCCATTGAGTTGCAAGATCATGCAAATGAGTGCAAAATAGCCTTTGAGAATTTGTAAGTTTTTGGTGTATGTCAAGCACATTATTATCCTATCTGTTCACATAGGAAAAAAGACCATAGACGAGCTAAGGAAAGAGAGCAGGCAACCAAGTAAGGCTTACTGTGTCAACTAATTATGCAGGGATTAATACTGAGGGGGGGGACCCTGGGATTCCCCCCCCCTGAAATATGCCAAGTATTATACTACATATTGTAGAGTGTAATATAATAATATACAATAACTTTTTATTTGTGTATATGTGGTCTCAGAAGCCACCAGAAATAGTCTTAGAGGTCGTAAATTCCAAAAATTTTCTGGGGAGAGCATGCCCCCAGACCCCCTGGTTTGGGTACAAGGCTGCGCACGAGAATTTCCCCACGCTACAAAAAATCATTTAAATAATCCCTGTTATGTATATTATGCTTGCAGGGCTGCCACACAACCCATTGATCTCACTTCTCAAGACAGTGTAAGAAATGCATATACCCCACACACTAAGCGAGATAGGAAAGTAGTAATATACATTGTACATACCATAATGATTTTGGTTGGATTGGGAGGTGTTCAATCCCACATAGATGTCCGATCTGTACAGACAGATTCATACTTGAAGTGTATGTTAAAGTTGTGCATTTAGGTACATGCTTGCTGTGCTTCAGTTAAGTGTATTTTGAATGAACTACATGTATGGCGGCAGCGGCTTGCAATGTATTGGGTTAATATTGACTTTCTAGGAAGAAGATAATGAGAAAGAAATAGTGGCTAGTGCTGTGCGTAATAGCCTGGAGAGTACCAATACACCCAAATATGATGGACTAATGGGTGAGGCAGGTACACATAACACTGTGAGTGGGGCCCCCAACGTGGTGGTTGGCAGTGCTGAAAGTGGCTTAGAGCAAGGTTCTAGTGGATATGTTTAAGAATAGTTTCATATAAAATGAAGATTTCAATGAAGGTTGATCAGGAGTCCACTTCAACTGCTCATTCGAGAGGCACAGATGCAGCTTAGCAGTCTCGAGGTGGTGGTGCTCGAGATACGTTGGGGCCACGTTCTCACTGATGCTATGAGAGAGGCCCGTAAAGGGAAATTTCTGCCCACAAAAATGGCTAAGGTCAGTCTAGCAGGGTATTGAATGAGTAATTATGCAAGTCCAAGTCTAGAGCTTCTGTGTTTCTAGTCTCATTCCCAGAGCCCATGCACACACATGAAAGGAAAGGGTTTGGAGGGCATTGAACTGATTCTTGGTTAAACAAGTTTGAGTCTAGCACATGCAATTGCATGATGGTGCACAGCATGTAGAAATATGTTACCAAACCCTTGTTTTATGAGCGTGGGGGGGGGGGGGGGGGGGGTGTACATGTAATACAAAACCTGATGCCTTTATACCTTCAATTTGCTTTAGAAAAATACAGTTTTGAACATGAGCTACCGAATCCATGTTCCAGGTGAAATTTGTTGGCGAGGGTGGTATAGACTACGGAGGTCCAAGGCGTGAGTTTTCCATTTGCTGGCTTTGTCTGTAAAAGAGACCCTGTTCATAGGAACGGGTGATCAAAAGTTTTTTAACACTAATGTCTCCGCAATTCAGGTTAGATGATACAATTATTGCATAATGCAGGCTATTTAATTTGTTCTCTCATATTATGCAGGCACAGGATTTCTATAATATTGTTCTATGTCCATCTGCCAAGATGGAAATGGATTACCTTTCATGGTAGAGCAAGTGTACGACTATTTATCTGTTGGGGTTGAGGGTTGACATTGACAATGTTCCAGGCCACATTCTTCAATTTATTATAAAAAAGGTTAGATACACTCATAATTAAGGTACCATTTAATTGCGTGGGCGTGAGCGTCAGGAATGGCTAATTCAATTAGCGAATCGTGAAGGGGCGTGGCCGAAGAGGCCATACGAGTGCTTTTGGTCGAAGGTGGGCGTGTCCAGAATCGGCCAGGGATGGTTATGCGCGTGTAATTAGCGACCGGAAGTGGCCCCTGAAGAAAAGGCCGGTAATTGCCCACATCAAAGCAAGATCAAAGCATTCTTGCTTAACTATTAACCGCAACGACTTAAAAAAAAAGCTAATTAGGCCTAATTAAGCATGTGGGCGTGTTCCTGGCACTGTGTGGAGTGTGTGCGTGTGCGTTAATGCAGGTTTTATTGCTTCCGATTGGGCGTGGCTTCACAGGCCAGTGCTTGGACATCGGGGCCGGGGACTTGGCTGCGGCGATAGGTGGGCGTGTCCCGGATGCGGTGGTGACCTTTGAACCCGTCCAGGAGACTTTGGGGGCGTGGCAGGAGGTCAAAGGTGAGGCCATGTCTGTTAATGAGGCACTGTACGGCGATGCGATCGAGGGGCCTGTATGGCTGGACGGAAGCTGACGATGGTTTGAAGTGGATGTGGTTGCGATGACGTGTTGTTACTCCGCCCACACAGGTAATTAAGGTGAGCTCTTGTGTGGGCGGTGTGGCAGAACGGCCTCCAAGTGTTTGTGTGTTTTGGCCTTGAGGAAGCTGTGTGGGATTGATTGTGGGCTTCCGGTGGACATCCGGTGGTTAGTAGGCACTTGATTGAGAATGGTGGTCCTTGGGGAACAGGGTGGGGCTGTTTTGGGCGTGGCTTGGCCCCTCCCTTCCGGCTCGGCTTCCGGTCCATGGAGGATATTAAATGAACACTTCCGGCTCTAGCAGCCACACCCCTGAGACCTGTGCAATTAAAAGGGCGTGGTTACACAACATGCACCTCACTAATGACTTTGATGTGGTTTAGGTGTCATATCCCCACCTCACGCCCACGCAATTTAATGGTACCTTAAAATAAGTTGTCACTACAAGAGAAATGTAAAGAGCAATGCCGTGGTTAAACATCAAACGCCATGAATTTTGTATAGTAATATTCAGCTGCAATGACACATGTACTAGAGCACTCCACTAGATGTCACCTGAGTAGTATAGAGTGGTGCAGCACCGCCAAAGCTCTTGCATTTGATATGAAGTGATAAGGCAAGATCTTATACCGTAGGTCAAGTTTTAATTGCGAGTATCTATTGATTGCGAATTGCGAGTTTTTTGACGTTTTGCAATTAATAGATGAGCAAACATTAATGTGCACATATACTACAGTACGGTACAGGGTCGTCCATCGCAATTATTGGATTCGCAATTTGGCCTGTCTCAACTAGAACACAATTATTAAACTATGCAATTAAAACCTGTCCTACGGTATACAAGGGGTTGTTTTGTATTTGTAGCTACTCATCTCCTCCCAGTCCGCAACCATACTAGTGCGATACTTTTTATTATGCACTCTTGATGCAAGGGGTTAATGTAGTTATAACAATCTTAAGGGAAACGGGATAATTAAATCATTAAACTGTTAGGTTGACGAGGTGGAGACAAATGATGATATTAAGGTAATATTCAGTGTTGACTAGGCTTCTGAACTACTTTATAATATGCAACTGGTTTCCGGAAGGCTGTGTGTGACCTTACACTTACACTTGAAGATATTGCTATTATCAAATCTTCCTTAACCAATTATGGGTGGAGTTCGCGCGTTACGCGCGTGCGCACAGGACGAGATTAATTGAACATCAAACGATAATATTAAAGTCATGTGATAAAACTGACCACAACACCTCGTGCGTAGACCTCGTGTGTAGAAGATCGGTATAGGAAAGTAGTTACCAGAACGACGAGCGGTTCTTGAGCTTTCCATTAGTGCCAAGATCACGTCTATAGCGTCGATTTCGACGAAGGTACGGTGGGCAGTTAGGAAGGTAAGCTATCTTATTGTTCATCGCTCGTTGTTCGTGATTACCCGTTTCTGTATTCCTCACTTAGACCTCGTCGCTGTCGACCACATTGACTTAGTGGCACTGCCAGTTCTGGAGGTTGCTCGATTACGTTGAGCGAGCTACCTCACTAAAAAAAGTGAGAAGATGGGGACATGGATTTTCAGTTTCGATGGTAGGATGTACGCGAATGATCTACTGCCGAATTCGAAAGGGTAAGTCATACTTGTAAGAGCTGGATGACTGTAAGTCTGCTTGTGTGTAGTTAGCTAAGTAGCTAGAAACTACCAATATTGTTTAGGGATGGTTTGTATAGTATAGTATATTATGGTGGTGTCGTGTAGAACATACTAAGAATCAACCCACCCATAACTTTTGATAGTCAAATAGATGGGTTACTGCACACAGTGGCACCCGTGAAACGTTCATCTTTTTGCATGATGCTATACAAATAATATTATTACAACTGCTGTAGGTAGGTCCATATTTTTGTGCCAGAGAAGAAAGCAGTCAGTAGATGGCTTGTCGGTATGGCAAAGAGGCACAGCACACTCTTGGCAGAACCACTGTGTGTCAGTACGCTTCCCGTACTTATCCTGACACCTGGTACACCGGTGTCGGTTGTGACGGGTGGCATCAAATGACTCGAGCTTCACTGGAAAATGGCGAAGCGGTAGAGTCTTCAGGACGGACCCCTGCCGACCAACCCTCCAACGACTGCAGTAGTCGCCGATGAGCTCCTTTGCCAACTGCACACGAAAGTCTCGGATGTTCTTATACTTGGAGCAGGCAGCGTAGTGTTTGTACAGCACAAAGGCATTGGTAATAGCCACGTCAAGCAGAAAGTAAATATATACTTGTAGAACTTCCTACTTTTTGTCCTGTAGCTATAATAACCTGAGCTGGTCACCTCGATCCACCCCTCCCATAAACTCATTGTAGGAGATGATGGCTTCTGGGCATGGCACTGGAATCCGGGATCCATCCTTTTGCCTCTGAAGGATTGTACCAGTTGCTGTTGGCTGTGTATTGGTTGACAACACAGTGACTACTTTCCTATCCTTCCAGGCAGAAGCCGTCACACTTCCTTGCTGGACAGTAAGAGAATCTCCCCTATTGTGTATTGATAAAAGAATATGTCCATTTATTATACACAGATCACATTATTGTACAGGACAATTAGAAACTATTCGTTATTGCTCTACTTTACTCCAAAGATGTACATGTACTTATACTGACACACACCACACAATAAGTACAGCAGCAAACAGGTATGCGTGTATACGTTACATGGCGATAATATGCCCTATACGTGGAAATTTTTGCTGGATAAAAATTTACCAAGCCCAGCTACCTTTGTAGTACCAACCAATGTAATAAAGGTCACCTTATCGTCCATGTAGTCATTATCTAACAAACAATCTGGGTGATAATTTTCATCAATAAAACCAGGTGGCACAAATTTCCATGTGTGTGGTATTGTATGTTTGTGTATGTGTTTAATCCATTGCCCTGTGCATGTGTACATGTGCGTATGTGTGTGTGTGTACCCATTAGAGGAGGGGGGGGGAGTTGGCCCTACTCTTGATATTTTTAGTGCCTATTCCCAGTATGTTGTAGAAGCTGTTGCCCCCCCCCCCCCCCCCCCCACTTGAAAGAAATGTAGCTTTGTGTACATGTGTGTGCATATAATACGAGTGTGTGTGTACAATGGCGTATCCAAGATGTGTGTGTATGAGCGTGTACGTGTGTATGCATACATAAGTGTGCATGTGCTACATGGTGTATGTGCATATGTGTGTATGCATGTACGAGTGTGCATGTGGTGTATGGTGTATGGTGTATTTAGGTGTGTGTGTGTATGTATGAGTGTGCATGTGCTGTATGGCGTATACAGGTGTGTGTATGCATATGCTTATGTATATGTGATGTGTGCGTGTATGTGTGTATGCATGTGCTATTATGGTGTACCTAGGATGTGTGCATGCATGGGTGTATATATTTATGTATTGCATGTAGATGTGCATGTGCTATGGTGTATCGGATACTTGAAGGGGGTATATAAAAAAATTCTGATGCTATGTCCACCTCTATGCCACTATACTTATTCATTTATTATCTAGAATTGCCCATGCTTTCCACTTTTTACTGGATATGCCGCTATAACTGTGTGTATGTACGTGAGTACAAGGGGTGTACACATGTACGAATACATATGCAAGTGTTTGTGATGTGTATGTGAGTATGTGTATAATAATTATTATGTATACATGACTCCCATTGTGACACACCTATTAGGCAGCAAAGGTTTCTTCAGAACCATGGGGAACCCTCTCCTGTCCTTCCTTGCCGTTCCACAAGAATAGATCCCGTCTTTCTCCAGGTCAACAAGTAAGCTCACTCTTGAGAAAAAGTTACCAAAAAAACATGGTGGTACTTCCCCTTTAGGTCATGTGTCAGATCTTTTACGACACGTGCTCCCAGGCCTGTCTCTGCTGTGGCACCCACCTTGCCAGTGTATATCTGGAAGTTGGAGAAATACCCATTGCTGCTGTCTCCTAGCACCTAGACCCACACCTTTATGCCTCTTTTTATGGGCTTCATGGGCATATATTGCTTGAGAGCGGAACGACCGGTGAACTTGATCATTGCCTCGTCGATGGCAACTTCCTTGTGTGGTGAGTACACAGACTTGAATTTCAGTGAGAAATGATCAATAAGTGGGCGTACTTTCCCAAGCCTATCGTATGATAGTGACTCTCGTTGGGGAAGGGTGTCGTTATCCACGAAATGGAGATAGCGAGATATCTCCAAAAACCGATCCCTTGTAATCCGGTCGGCAATGGGTGCATAGTGGAATGCTGGATCACGCTTCCACTAATCCTTCAGCCGGCAAACTGTTGATCCCCATCAGAACACAAAAGCCAAGGAAAGCTTTTAGCTTCTTCACTGTTATTTTGTTCCACAAGAGGTACTTGACATCCCCCATCACTTGCTTGGAATACCTAGATTATTGTAGTGTATAGGAAATAATCCCTTATTATTCTTGTGTATGAGATTTACCTATTGCTTTCATCCACAATCATTTGCATCAAAGGGGCAGTAAAAAGGAGCTCAAAAACCTCCAGTGGAGAGTCAGGTACAGGGACAGTTGGACCAACAGCGGACTGGAATGGTGTGATGGTGACTGGTTGCGCGCTGGTGGTCCACATAGCTGGTAGGGTGCCCGGCGGAGGTGTGGTCGAGGGTGTGCGTACCGGAGTTTCCTCGTGGAGGTGTCACTGCTGGAGGGCTGGCTGAAGGTGAGTGTGGTGTACTCATGTCTGTGTCCATATCCTCGTCATTATCATCATCATCTAACTCTCCCTCCAGGTCTGAAAAATCATCATCACTACCATCCATGAAAGGCTCGTCAGGGTCGTCAACATCAAAATCATCATCATCATCCGAGTAGATGGCATCAGTCACATCCTGGGTGCTCATCCTAGCTCTCTTAGTTATGTTTAGCTGGTAGTATTTTAGTGTTTATAGTAGTAAAGTTATTGTCTTATTCATAGCTGGTAGCATTGTAGTGTTTATATAAGTAATACTATTTTTATTGTGTATACGTATACTGAAGCTCATGCACTATCAGCGCTTGTGGAGCGCTTATGTTCGGGTGTAATTTTTGACCAATATTTGTATAGTAACTCCCCCTTTCTATCCCATAAACACTTACCTCGGTTACTTCCTGGAAGCCACAAAGGAGTAAGAAGTCGCAGTAAGGTTTCTCGTTGGGACGATTGCTCGACAAAGGATAGCGTATGCAGCTGACGCCAATTGGCGTCTACCGCCCTTACATGCGCGACGCCAATTGGCGTCAATCGCCCATAATCGGTTAATTGACTACCACAGCATTCTTAAAGTGAAAGCAGAAATGGATCAATTTTTAGAGGGACTGGAATCACTGGGATTATAGATGCTATTAAGAGCCAGCCGGAGGTGATGAAACCTTTATTTGTGGCTGAAATTTCGAAAAGGATTACAGCAGGTGATTTCGTGAGATATGATTTAGGTACAGGGTCGTTGCAAGATTGTTTTGGGCCATTTGATTCAAGTTTGGAACATCAAAGAGATTTTATACACTATCATTCCAAAGATCAGAGAGATCGATGCATGTACTGTAGCCATGGCATTTGAACATAACTAGCGATTTTGGCCTGCATGGGCGCTTACCCCGGATATAAATAGCACGCATTTGTATAGAGCTGCTATATTTACCCCATGAAACGCATTGCATGGGTGCTTACCAACTTGCCCGGGATACTACAGTACTCTTGCAGTACAAGTCTCAGTGGAGATTCAATCAGATATTTGAGGTTGACTTCTTGATACTTCGGCTTGTATCACTATGGCTGTATGCTACACCGTTAAAGAAATAATTCCCATCTAGTCGAGTGTGCTTAATTATTAATTTTAGTATTGTATTCACAGAGGAATTGAAGGAAATGCTGGTTATGAAGTACCCAAGAGTGTTCACAACAAGCAAAGTGCTGAACAGGTGTGGATTCATTTTGTTGACTTTCTGGATATGTATGAATGTTTTCTAAAATCAGGCATCAGCAAAGAAATAGTAGGATCTTATTTTCATTATATTATGTGTAGAGGGAAGTGTCAGTTGCTGTATCGAAGATGTGCTGATATTCTTTACTGGAGCTGACAGGGTGCCTCCACTTGGTTTCAGTTACCTCGCGCTTGCTGCCCACGCATGCTTATACTTGTGCACGCGCTCGCGCTGAAGCGCTAGCGCACGCACGCGTGCATGCGTGGGCAGCAAGCGCGAGGTAACCAGGAAGTCCAGACCACGACCAGGTCAATTCAAACCACGTCCATGTGATATCATCCTGACATCACCAAATCGACCAGACCTTCCCCCTTTTCTGCGTGCAACATTGAAAAGGTGGGAATAGGGATGGGCACGAGGCTATTCCAGGGCACACAATAATACAATTTGGCTAGAAAGCAGTTATTAACCAACTCCCAAGGTTTGTATGCAATACACAAGCACCGGCAAACCATACAAGGGAAGGGAGGGACTGTATCATAAAATAATTCAGTACATTGTATACCTTAGTAACCGCATAGCAACAGGCTAGAAGTAGTTATATATTAATCAACTCCCGAGTTTGTATGCAGTATAGAAGCATAAATTAAATCCCAAGGGCAAAGCCCGAGGGATGAGTGTTTCTATACTGCATACAAAGCTTGATAACTATTTTCAAGAGTGCATAATAAAAGAGAGGGGAGAGTATCACTGTAAAAAACTGGCAGTATAAGCTAGTATATGTATGGTAGTATGTTTGTTATTCTGCTGTTATATATGTGATAGTGACATAAGCTTGTTTTAAGCTAGCTTATATGGTTAGAAGGATATAAGCTGGAGCCAATAACACTCTTATATTGTTAGAGGGTATAAGCTCATGGTATACGCTTGCTATAAATAAATGCTTATATCAAACCCTTATTAGCTAGTACCTGCCCCTCCCATTCCCTGCTGGTCCTAGCCCCGCCCTCTCCCTCCAGCTGGGAGGGGGTGGGGCTAGGTTATAATTTTATCGTGGAGCTATGACATCATTAAAACTCGACATTACCTTCGCTTCACGAAGATCTTTCTTGCATTCAGACGCTACGCATACTGTCGACGTCAGTCAGACTCACAGAGAAGATATCTGATTACCACCAGTGAGGCTCAGCTATTAAATGACGCGGCTGCTCTGCCGAGTCAGGTTCGATCCCCCCCCCCGTCACCCCATGTTTTGAGCTACCTCTACCAACCATTGTCATTATATACACGCAGGAGTCAAGGACGGTATGATACAGCCCGATTCGCCGGAAAGCCAGCCTATTACATTCATTAAGTGTTTTAGTATCCATCTTATTGTGAATAGGTGTGCTGTTAATAGAAATACCCTCTGAGTACCTGTCCCCGCTTTGCAAGACGATTATTCTCTACCTGGATATTGTCGAACTGATCATCTGAGACTCCAGTCTCCATGGTATGTAGAATTTTATAGTATACCAGTATTATTGTAGTGCACTCAGATGAGCCAATTAGTACTACCGGGTAATGACAAGCCAGCGTAGTTTTTTAATTATCACTGTCTGAGCATCATGATCATACAGATGCCGATCATTGGATAAATTTATGCAGTGACTTGTTAACCGAGTCCCCCACTATCACCCCCTAGTGCTAACAAGGTTTTAATGAGAGGCATTTCCCCCCAGATGAGGGTCATGTATTCAGTGCCTAGAGAAGTATGAATGGCAGTCTGCAAACACGAACACCAATAATTTATGCATCTTGAAACATATCAGCATATACATATTATTATCATTTAATGGGAGGGGAGGCCCTCATTCATTCATTCATCCTGGTTTCAGCCACTCTAATTTTACCAAAAGGCTTACCAGCATGTAATCAGCCGTACACAGGTTCAAAAACTATTGTCCAAACCCGTTTCAGCCAATCACAGTGCTAGTTCTAAACAAAGCTTATATATTTAATTAGCTAGCCACGACGTACCTATGGTTCAATCATCCTCTATATCAGTATGAAATCAAACACACACACACAGTACCAGGAAATTACAGGTGTATACCAGCATGTAATCAGCCGTACACAGGTTCAAAGACTATCATAATGTCCAAACCCGTTTCAGCCAATTATACTGCTAGTTCATTACCTATAATTCATTCACATCCCTCACTTTATATGATCAACCGTACACTGCCCATACTGTACTAGGAAATATTATGCTTACCAGCATGTAATCAGCCGTACACAGGTTCAAAGACTATTGTCCAAACCCGTTTCAGCCAACCACAGTGCTAGTTCTAAACATAAAAGCTTATTGTTAGATTTAATTAGCTAACCACAACATACCTATGGTTCAATCATCCTCTATATGAAATCAAACACACACACACAGTACCAGGAAATTACAGGCGTATACCAGCATGTAATCAGCCGTACACAGGTTCAAAGACTATCATAATGCCCAAACCTGTTTCAGCCAATTATAGTGCTAGTTTGTTACCTATAATTCACATTCCTCACACATATGATCAAACATACATGCACACTGCCCATACTGTACTAGGAAATATGCTTACCAGCATGTAATCAGCCGTACACAGGTTCAAAGACTGTTGTCCAAACCCGTTTCAGCCAACCACAGTGCTAGTAATACTAGGCACATGTAATAACATTCCGTATTCCACAATAATAAATTCAAAATGAAGCACACCCTAGAATCTGTGTTACACATAATTTGGTGTCTAGTTATGTGCGAGTCAGTATACTACTAATGAATGAAAGAAGTACAACCCTAGGCCTCCACTTAAAATATTAAGTAAGGATGATGATGTTCTTTTTGCAGGACTTGTCACTGGCGGATGATTGCACACCCCCCTCCTGACATCGACTGCGGATGATGCTATTTGGGGGTAATACTTAGTGTAGCATTTTGCTGTTCCACGGACAAGCAATAGAGTCTGCTGTTGTCAACTGAACATGCTTACTCTGTTCTCTCTACCCTCACACAATGCATTGTGAATGTTCAGCACATTTTGTCATAACTAGCATAATTTTGCCACTATCATCACTACTAATGCATGTAGCCAAGGAATATAATACTTAACTCTGACAATAAACTTCATACTAGCAGAGAACTTTCATGAAGCGTACTTGGTTTGGTACACTTGCAAGGTTCCTGTGTAGGTGGGTGGGGCATAATTAACATTGGTATACAACAAAGAATGCTACATATATACATGATACAGCCACCGTATAGCTACAACACACTTGAAGCTCCCGAACTACTCATAATAATTATTGTGGAACTTGCTCAACTTCGTTCTGCTGTCTTTAGTAGTAGTCTCTGCTTGATACTATTTCGCGCTCTCTTCTCGCCGGACTCCTTTAGAGGCATCCATCTGTCCTCGAGCATTGTCTGGCCGAGGATTCGCGGTCACACGTTCGCGCCAAATTTTGCAGTCTTGTCACGGCACGCGCTTCCATTAAAATTAAAATTTTTAATAATTTTATTAATAATGAATAACGCACACGCGCATATGTGCAATACGACACGTAACTACATGGATTCAAATTCTGACCAGCTCGGTCTCTCCCTGAGTCTCTGTGATCGATCATGACTGGTATCTCTTCGGCCGGTGTTTAGCGAGGAAACTACTGTATACGTTGCGTACAGTTTTATTTTCAACAGATTGGATTCCTGGTGCGTATCTCATGTCGGATTGTAGAGGTTTAAACACCGTGTGCCAGGCTAACCCTGTAAGTGGCTGATAACGTGAATACCAGACTGTCACTCGTTTATTTCTTGCTCAGGTATGTACATATACGTAGTGTACAGTTTTATTTTCAACAGATTGGATTCCCGGTGCGTATCTCGTGTCGGATCGTAGAGGTTTAAACACCGTGGCACTGCCAGGCTAACCCTGTAAGTGGCTGATAACGTGAATACCAGACTGTCACTCGTTATTTCTTGCTCAGGTATCTACATATACGTAGTGTACAGTTTTAATTTCAACAGATTGGATTCCCGGTGCATATCTCGTGTCGGATCATAGGTTTAAACACCGTGGCACTGCCAGGCTAACCCTGTAAGTGGCTGATAACGTGAATACCAGACTGTCACTCATTTATTTCTTGCTCAGGTATCTACATATACGTAGCATACAATTTTATTTTCAACAGATTGGATTCCCGGTGCGTATCTCATGTTGGATCGTAGAGGTTTAAACACCGTGGTACTGCCAGGCTAACCCTGTAAGTGGCTGATAACGTGAATACCAGACTATCACTCGTTTATTTCTTGCTATAGGTATCTACATATCATGTAGGCCCATCTGTATGTATATTGGATAGTTTGGCAGCAATGTGCAAGCCTGGTTCGAGGATTTCACCTGCATTATGATGTTACTTGAAGGTAGCTCAATTTGGCCAGGGTATACAACACCTGCTGTCACTATGATGATCATGTATATATAGGTATGACATTGTGGCAATCTGAATTGGTTTCAGTGTATAAAAGAAATCTGGAAAAACTCAGGTATATTTAAAGGCATTGTGCCACAATATAAGGGCTATTTTTAGTAAATTAGTGTCACACGTGATATAACCGCGCCCATTAGATTGAAATCTGGCAGCCACTTTTCAATCAATGGTTGTAGTTCGCGGTAGCAGAATGCGATCAGTCCAAGAAAGGCTCAAGGGTTGGAGCTGGAAGGTCTTCAGCTAGCGGCGGAAGGTAAGAGGTCTACCAGGGGGACGGGCGAGAGTCGGCCTTGCCAGAGTAGCGATGTCTATGTCTAGCTAGATCCACCACGTGCGAGGTGGTATACCACGAATAGATTTACCTCTAGCGAGGGCTAGTAGGTCGAGAAACAGACGGAGATACCAGTCCTATGGCAGCGCCACAAGTAGCTAAGTCCTTGCCTTGTCCTTCGATGGCGTTCTGGAGTCCACGAGGAGTGCGCGACAATATTTTTGTACGTGCGCGATTTATCACAACGCGAGCCCGTACACTAGATCTAAAATAGTAACAATCACCACTTATATCGTGACACAATGCCTTTAAACAAGTATTATGATTGCTACTATCATCATAATTTTACCAATCTCTACATGTACTGTAGCTGGCGAGGACTTTGTAGCAATTATGATGTTATTCAAACCCTCTGTGAAGCAAGTAGTAGCAACTAGTAGTACCTCTGCATTCTTTCTTGATCTCTAACTGAGCTTGAAGTTGGTACTCATACTTACATGTATACCCTGGGACCTGCTTGATCCTGTAGTGCTCCTGTCATAGAACTGCCGTCTTTTTTCCCAGATTGTGAAAGCTGATTAAATTGTGTACGTAGTGAGCTAGAAGTGAGGGGCTATAGCTACCTAGTACAACAAGATCAAGGAGAAGACAAAGACAGAAGTAGTAAAGCATTGGAGCAAGAGCACACTATCTCCTGTAGGGTAGTTGTACCTGTTGGCGAAATTGATTCAGAAATTTCTTTCCCAATACAAATTATTAGCCCTTTACTAACCAAAAGTTTGTGCTATAATAATATCATGGTAATTTGTATTATGCACCAAGATGAGAATCATGTGTGTCATAAATGACTATCTTTTTTTAAACAGGCTTGGACGTCTTGGATCAATGCACTGCATCCAACACCAATCTTGATGTGTCAGTCAGATTTATTCACTACAGGTAGATATTGCTACTAGTAACATATTGCATACAGACCTTCCATTCATACACTCTTACCCCACCATTCTCTCTCTTTCTCGTTTCACTCGCTTACTTCACCATTCTCTCTCTCTCTCTCTCTCTCCTATGTCATTCTGCAGATCTGATGAGCAAATCCCATCTGGACATTCTATTGTTTTTTAAACTGATTTGGTGTATTTTAGCCGTTTAACCATTTATGGCCATATGCTATATATATATACATGATTATTATAGCATAGTGACGCCATTGATCAAGTGCGTATATATATAGCGCTGGCTAGTGCGGTTAATGTACATTCCTCACGGCTAGCTCGCTAACCGCACGCGCATAGGCCGGCCGCATAGGATGCATTACGTAATTGCATTTATGCGCGCGCGCACAATCGACGCGCGTATAAGCATTAGTATACGTCTGGTATAGAGCGTTATTCGCCCTAGTATAAGATCGAATAAGTTGAATGTATATCACATGGATAAGCGCGCTTATACGGCCAAGGCTTAAATGATATCCTTAAGCCCAAATACGCACGTATAAGCAACCGACCTACAGAGGTATAAGCCCAGCGGAAACCAGTCTTAATCTAATGATATAATACTGTTTTAAGCCAGTAATAAGGCTGCGTATACTCGTCGTTTTTTACAGTGTATCCCACTAGCATACCAACTCTGCACAACATTCAAGTGGGTATGAACAAATCTGAGTAGTGTTGATACACAGATACAACATGCACTTGTGGTGGTTATGATGCGCACGCATACACCGCCCATTACGTACTTGTCGCAGCACATGCAATTTCACCCTCGTGCATTAACACTGCTGAAAGGTCATGAACCCTTGCCAGGGATGGTCTACAGCTTATATGGGGAGTGGGACACTCTCCCCTCTCTTTTATTATGCACTCTTGCTACTTTCTAGCCCATTCACCGTTTCCATGGATACAATAAAAACATATTTTTGCAGCCCTCAAGAACTGCATAAATTTTTGTCCCCGGGCCCTCAGGAACCGTAAAAATAGTGAACATATGGACATATGAATCCTACAAGGAGGGACTGTATCATATAATATAGTTCCTTGCATACCTTAGCAACCACATAGTAATGGGCTAGAATGATAGAACACACGCTATTGTCTGCAATACCTACCTCACTTGAGTTTAGTAAACCATCAATTGCCTCATCATCAAACTGCATTGAGTGAAGGCCCAATATCCATAGTTGTTGTGGGGTCCTGTTTCCTTCATTTTGTAGGGGATGATTTGCCCAGCCTTCCCGAAATAAATTTAGATAATGTTGAATGACTGGCAACGTAATAAATTGCAAGCAATATAAATCTAAATGGTCATTAATGTTCAGAATCCCAATATCTTCTAAGAAATAAAAATTGTAGAAAACACAAACACAACAGGAGTATAGGTCACACCAAAGCCTTTCTATTCTTTGGTCATGTATACTGCGTCCAGCAATAACACTCCTTCACCCTAGTCCTCGATTTGGATGCTCTAGCATGTACTGTGACACAAGAACATTTTCTCCTTCCCTGTCAATTCTGATCCGAGAAGGAAGACCAAACTCCTCCACAGCAGATACAAAGCCTGACAATACAGTGTCTGCACGGTTATTACTCAAGGATTTTAAGAATGTTATTAATCTGCTGTAGCCGTCAATAGCTCCATGAATAACAATCTTCCACCGAATCAATTTGTGATACCAAGAGTAAATAATGAGGAGAAGAGAGTATCGAACACGCTATATACTCCGTACAAGATGTTTTCGGAAAGTCACGCGCCAGGAATTCAAAAATCGACCAATCAGAGCGCTCGATTCAAATGGTACGTTGTGGGGGTGGCCACGAGTGCAAGCTAACGCGAGTGCGATTTCAACCGAAAGCATGAGCAGATCACAATATAAAACAAGCGTTTATGAAGAATCTAGCATAAACCCATGAAAAACGCCTCCATTCCTCTCAGTTCTAAGAAAAATCAAGTGTTTAGCCACTTGGGCTAGTCACGTGCGCACGGCTGCAAGTCACGTTACTTGCCGAAAACATATTACACGGGGTATATAGCGTGTTCGACACTCTTCCCCTCATTATTTACTCTTGGTGATACCCATCAACGTGCCACAAAGAATTAGGCAATTGCACCTGATACCTCCTTCTATGGAGTACATTCCTAACACGGCGTTCTACACCACTAGGATCTACTCGGTGAAGAGAATCTCTAATTCTTTGGCGTTGTATGTGAATACCGTTACTACGTAGACGCCCTGAGAGGATCTTTTCACGACAATGTGGATACAAATGAGTTATCTCTTCAACCATTGTATCCAATTCAATATCATGCTGTAATTTCCAGATGTCAACTGCAACTCTCTCTTACGCCTCTCTAGAACAGCCAAATATGACAGCGATGTCCTTTATTCTGAAATTGTTATCAAGGAGAAACTGAAGTTGCTGTTCATCAACCTGTACCCTTGGACGTCCACGTGATGGGGAAACCTGTTGTCTCTTTATCTTGTGTCATTTCTAGCAAAACCTGCCTCAGACTTTCGATGAATTCTTCCAATGGGTGCTCAGGAAGGATACTCTCCATCAGTATCGTGTACTGTAATAGTTGGTGGCATTGATCAATTAAATCATCTTGCTTTTCTTCATCAGAGTGTAATAAAAGTGACTCAGAAAATTCCAGCACTGTCTCCAACACTTCTTCACTCGCCATGTCGTTTACTGGTGGTATGATTTTCAGCCCAGTTTTCTACTCTACTAGCCACTAGCCTTTGTACTCAAGTGGGCGGGGTCAGATCACACGAGTAGGCCATACAAGTACCTGCGCGCATACGTCCCGCCCCACAGCGCATGCGCAGTAAACGTTTGAGCACTGATAATGGCGTGCACGAAGGAACGTTGGCTAGTCACGTTTCACTGTCGTGCGAATGAACGTTCGTGTGAAGTCTGCGCTACCTTGAACGTTCGCGTAAACAACGTTGCGTAGTCAGCGCAAGCGTTCATACGAACACTGCGCGTTCACGTAAAGGTTGCATAGTCGGCACTAACGTTCGTGTGAACGCTGCGGCACCTTAAATGTTCGCCTGATAGTTATCTATTACATTCATTTTTCATAGAATTTTGTCGCGTTTGGCGTTCCATAGTTTGAGTTCCATTCTTTGGCAAAGCACCTGCAGAAAAGGTAAATATATATTGTATATGTGATGTATGTTATATTTTTGTGGAGACTAATGTGTGTGTGTGCATGTGTACACTTTATATTGTACAATAGTCAAGCCTCCGATAACGGACCCAACTCATGCATGCATGCATGGGTAGCAAATAGACTGTTTTGCAAACATTATATAATAATCTGGAGACATACAACTGACTGTGTATACTAATTGTTTGTGTCTAATAGCCCTGGACTCATGTTTTCTGTAGCCCTGATTTTTGTATAGCTACCTCCTATAAATAGACCCTAGTGACTCAGTAATTGTGTCCAATTCCATATTCAACATCATCTGCTCAAGAACTATTGAGTTATTATAGTGGTGTCAGGAGTGGGATAGCATGTCGGATGACGATTCAGCTGTTACTTCTCGTCCTACGATAGTGCGAATGAGTGCTCGCCCTCCCCCACGCTTCACAGTTAATAGCGACTTCAATCTCTGGTGGCTTCGCTTCGAGCTGTATGTACAGCAGAATAAAATCCCGGAAGCAGAATGGGTGAAGGAGCTACTACCTCTGCTAGAGGACGAGCCATTCAGAGTTGTGAATCGGATGGGATTGGCCGGTAGCACAGATGTTAAGGCTGTGAAAGAATGCCTTGAACAGAGATATGCCCTAAAGGGAACTGAGTTGGAGTGGCAGCTAAAACTGCAGACCCGTGTCCAGCAACGAGATGAGCCGCTGTCGGATTTCGCAGGACACCTAAAACTACTGGCCAGCAAGGCATACCCTGACTGGGAGCATGCACCCCTGCAAGAGTTAACTCGTAACTTGTTTATTCAAGGACTGAATTCACCAAGGATCCAATTGCAACTAATGCGAGACATGCCTTCACTGGATAGTGCCCTCAAAGATGCTCGCAAGTTGGAGTCCATTGAGGTGGCTCAATAGCACCTCCAAGCGGGGAGAAACCCAGCCAAGTCTTTGCTGTTGGAATTGGGTAGTCAAGACAGCGAAATGTCATCCCAAGCCAATGCCACAGCAAGTTGTACAAGAGATCTAATGGAATTGAAGGTTAGTGAATTAACGGCCCAAGTCCAAAAATTGACAGAAGAGCTCGCTAGATTACGCGCTAGCAGTAGCCCCCTCACGCCGGGGTCAGAAAACCGGCAGGGTTCTGAAGTTGTGTGTTGGGGATGTTGTCAGACCGGGCATATCCGACGCAACTGCCCCCATGCTAAAGGATCTAGAAGGCCAGCTGGAAGACAGAGGAAGGCAGAGGAGAATTATTCAGTGACTGATAGTGTCATGTACGGACCCACTGTCTCAATTAACGGGAGCATCAATGGCCATCCCATCTCAATGTTGGTTGACACCGGATCGGCAGTAACTATTCTCCATGCTAATGCCTGGAAGTTGAGTAACTCCTCCAACTCCACCAGTCTGAGAGAGCCCGAGCGGCCACTCAGGTGCATTAAGGCACGGGTGGACCATAAAAAGTGTCAATATGTAATAATTTTGTAATATTATATTTATATCTAGCTCCCAAACTTAAAAGTTAGTAATAACTCATGATCCTTAATTCCCACGCTGACATTCATGGTCACATGACCATGTACGACCTCGTTAGGGCTAAAAATAGATTTGAAACTTCAAGGCAAAAAAACCATTTATAGTAGCAGAACTGAATATCTAGTATCATGTGCATCTGTTAAGTTTTAATTAGTACTAATTAAATCCTGCTGCGCATAATTAAATTATGCATAATTAATGAGTTACAGTTAAAAATAGATTTTCGGATGGTGTGCATTAATTAGAAATTTGTAATAACTTCTTAATTAAGCATAATTTAATTATGCGCAGCTGGATTTAATTAATAGGCAATAAGAAGATTATTGTGTCAAAGTTTCAACTTCCTACCTGTGGGAACAAATGTTTTTTTTGCAAAATATTCAACCGATTATACGCCATTGACGCCAATTGGCGTCAGTACAGCTATATTAGCGCTATGGCACTGCCTACATTCCAAAAGAACGAGAAGCCATAGCTTTGGCTTCCTGTCTATGACTACTAGGGGGCCTCCCTTGCATACCTGTGGTGTGAGGTCACGGTTGGCCCAACCTACCGCTCGCTACTAAAAATGTTTTTGTGAAGATCGACGATAATGGCGATTACGAGAGCGGTACGTTTTCTACCACAGGGCAGGAGCTACAGCTCTGTCGCTAAGTATATAGCTGGACTAGGTCTATACCTACACAGATATGACGAGCTTTTCAACAGAGCCAAGCGCTTACCTGGGAGCGACTCGAAGACGGCGGCCATTATGGAGGTTAGTAAGCTTATAAGCTTTTGTGTATGTTTGTAGCTTATAGTATGTATAGTAGCGCCCTAGCGGCATACTAGAATGTAGCAGCTACCTGTCTTACATATCATGAAGGCCTGTACTGGCTGTGTAGCTGTGCTGCTATGCTGTACAAGACACTTTATTTGTGTCACTATACTTTCTTGAATACAATTCGGCGTTGGCAATACGTATGACGTCATGACCTCTTGGCCTATAATCGGTTAAAGTATGATTGTGCGGCTGCAGGTCATGTGACCACCAAAGTGGGTGTGGTCATTTAGGTCCATGAGGTGTTTGTGAATACCAAATTAGAAACATAAAGATGCAATTACTCCTAAAAGATTCCATTTTTTTATTTTCAATACATTATAATGCATAGACTTGCCTTAATCACCGTGAGCAGTGATTGCCGCCAATGGTGAGAATCTGGCCCTTCTTGGTGAGGCCAACCGTGATCTCATGCCACAGGTATGTAAGGGAGGCCCCCTAGTAGTCATGGACAGGAAGCCAAAGCCATGGCTTGTCGTTCTTTGGAATGTAGGCGGTGCCATAGCGCTATTATAGCTGTACTGACGCCAATTGGCGTCAATGACGTATAATCGGTTAATGTCATTCAACTGACAGACAGAGAGAATGCACAATGCATACACAAACAACACTTTATATATGCATGATACATGATACTAAAAATAGCACAAATAACAATAATTAAGGTAAATCACTTCCTCCACATCTCCCCCTTTGAGCTGTAAGCCTATAAAGTCTCTCAGGGGGCTTTACTGTAGCTGTTGCCCTGACTCCATCTGAAATCAGGTATTGCTAGTCAGGTGCCTAAGACAGCGATAAGTGGTGCTGTCACTTGCTGCGAGGGGGAGTCCCCAAAAGGGGCGTTAGTAACTTAGTATCTTCACCACCTTCTCCGTATTGGGGATATCCAGGGATATCCTGCTGTCAGTAACTACGTTGCCCAAAGGGGCTGAGCTGAGGAGCTTTCACCCGCTCTTGTAATGTATTAAATATATGTGACCGTATCTGACAAAACCCGGCATATGGGATCCGCACACTATTCGCGCAATACGCGTTTATAGTACAGTCCATTTCATCCGCGTTCGAACGCGGGCATTGCCGTGGCGTAATGATATTCATCCCTTTTGCGGGTATGCGCATGCGCTAAATTTGAATCTATACGTACGCGCGGGAATTTGAAAGATTCTAGCCATGACCTCCGCAGAGCCTTGTCGTAGGAAGGCATACCACAGTGATCTTCGTTGGAGAATTGTGTGGCAGAGGTTATCTTTGGAGCTAACCTTCAAACAAATCGCTATGAGACTTAACATTGCTATCAGCACCGCAAAAAGTGTCTATTCACTCTTTGAGATTACAGGAGATGTTGAGCCCAAGCTTAGTGGTCCTAGAAGAGAACTAAGGAAGCTTGATGATCACATGGAGCTGTTCATTCTTGGTCTCATTCTGGACGATCCATCCCTTTATCTAAGTGAAATTTGTGACAAGGTTGTGGAATTGAGTGGTATCCGAGTCTCACAGGCCACAATTTGCAGGCTACTACAGAGGTATGGGCTCACAAGGAAAAAAGTGCGACAGGTAGCTTTGCAAAGATCTGATAGCTTGAGGGGGGCGTTCATTGCCCAGGTACTAATGTACAAACGAGATCTCTTTGTATGGGTGGATAAGACCGGCTGTGATAGACGAAATAGTATTCGAAAATTTGGCTATGCCATCAGAGGGGAAACACCTATTTGTCATAGAATTTTTGTGAGGGGTCAGAGGATTTCTGCCGTCGCAGCAATTTCCACTGAGGGTCTAGTTGCAATGGATCTGAAGAGCAGTGGCACAGTGGCCTCGGATTTCTTTTATGATTTCATTAGAGGAAGTTTGATACCTCAAATGAACCCCTTTGATGGATCAAGTCCAAAATCTATCGTGATAATGGACAATTGTTCAATACATCATGTATCAGAAGTAAAACAGCTCTTTGATGCAGTCGGGATTCCAGTATTTTTCTTGCCACCCTATAGCCCAGACTATAATCCAATTGAGCAAACATTCAGCTATGTCAAATATTATTTGAAACAGCATGATGCCCTAATCCAGACCATTGGAAATCCAGAGGTAATTGTCAGAGCTGCATTTATGAGCATCACCCCCAGCCATTGCAATGGATGGATTGACAACAGTGGTTACCAATAATCATGGCTTTGGACTCGAATTATGAATTTTTATTCTTGAAATCAGAATGTTACACATTTGCATGTACAATAATAGCTACTGTATACACGTACATGATAAACATGATAATCACTCATAAAGATCCGGGATATCAATATTACTACAATTAATTTTATTCAAGTCACAACCTTTCAATGTCTCCCATGATACTTTTCTTGAGCTCATCACACTGCTCTCTTGTTAGACTGCCTTGTTTACAGAGACCTTCCAATTTCTCCAATTGAGTGAATAACTCCGTCCTCAAATGCACACGTTTCCCTGGGGAGTTGACAGTAGCCACAGATACAGAACTGGATCCTGCAGCTACAGCAGGCATGGAAGACCGTTTTGTTGCTACTTTAAAGAAGGTATACTGTGGTGGATCATCATATGAAGATTGCTTTCCCATTTGTATTAACTGTGCCCATGCATGGTATTGTTCTGGAGAATATATCGTGCCATGCTTGCTCTGTAATTTAGTCACTATTTCCTGGACCTCAGATACTTTCTTTGTATTACACTCAACGACCTTTGAACGTTTGGCAGATGTAGCTGTGGTTCGATCAGTCGATGGTGGTCGTTTTGACTGCTTTCCAGGTAAAAAGCACCACATCAGGATTTCCTTCTTGCCTGAATATATGGAGTACATCTCCCGAAGGTCTTCGTCACTGTAGAGCCAACGCTGCTTTCCTTTGTATCCATGACCTGGTTCAACATAGCCCATAGAAAGGCCATTCTCATCTATCGGATGAAGTACATCAAAGCTATCTATCAGCTTTGATGCAAGCTGAGCACGTGTCATAAATTTCTGCTTGATACGCCATTTTCTTATGGTATATTCCGACTTCTTTTGGGGATTCACAAACTTGACCGAGTACAATAGGTCAACTTCAAGTAGTTCCTCAGTATCAGAAGATGACTGTGATTCATCTTCATGTTGATCACTCTCATCATCACTGGGAACACTGTCGTACTCTGTTGAATCCTGGGAGGGGGTAGAATAAGCACTCTAATTAGACCACACCTTCGCAGTACAGTCAGGCTGTCGAGAGAGAGAGAGAGAGAGAGAGAGAGAGAGAGAGAGAGAGAGAGAGAGAGAGAGAGAGAGAGAGAGAGAGAGAGAGAGAGAGAGAGAGAGAGAGAGAGAGAGAGAGAGAGAGAGAGAGAGAGTCAGTCTAACCTTAATTGTACCACCTAGGCGGTGTGATGTGTGAGACCAAGCCCCAGAAAAGCTCGACGAGGCAACCGCTCCACCAGAACTGTGAGATGATGAAAGGCTCATGGACTCCCCAGTTGATGTTTCAGTCGCTTTTGAATGACTGGAGTCAGAGCCCGGTCCTTTCTTAGCCTCCCACTGGACTTTCCACTGACTCATGGCGAGCCCGAGAACGCATGTGGCATGCGCGCGCACACGGATAATGATCTTGCGTACATGTATACGCCTACGGCACGGAATACGGAAAACGGAAAAATTCGAACGGAACGGAAAACAACTGTACCTCAAGTCAAAAAATCACGGAGTTGAGTTTTTGTCATATACATGCCAAAGAACCTCCCTACTAACCTTTGCCGTCGTCTACGGAGGTTAACCGTAAGTTACAAAGGCAAAATAAGCCTTCATTTTGACCTACCTAGTCTGTACAGCTACCGTACACGGAGCCCATTGCTATGGGCGCTAATTAGAACTCTCTACCTAGTATACAGCTAGATTCATCGAACTACTGCACGTTCGCTCACCTTTCTAGCTTCTTGGGAATCTAAGAACAATCGGCGACTGTTGTCAACAACGAATTTCAACTCTTTCTCGATTTTTACGTTCATTTCAAACGGCTCCGCCCAGGTTCATTTAATTGATTTCCGGGTCACGCGTATTATGCGGAAACACCATACGCGTGCATAGCAACACCTTTAGACCATAATTTCTCGATTATTGGGGGTGTGGCGTGATCGCAAACAAAGCGCTGTATCTCCACAACGAAGCGCACAGTCGGTCTGAAACTTGAACGCGGGTTAGCTCTATGGTAGAGCTTATCAACCATACATAAAACTCAACTCTCACAAAAATCCCATATGTCGGGTTTTCTCAGATACGGTCACATATGGAGTATCCATGCCATCCCTACTTATAGAGTCTACCGACTCTGATTATTATCTTGCTGCACCTGTTGTGGTGTGTCTTATCAAATCAATTATAATAGTAGTAAGTAATTTCATCATAAATTCCACAATTTAGTTCTGGATAGCTACATTCTGGCCTCCCAAATAAAGTTTGCACAGAGCTCATCAGAATCACCATGTTTTTTCCAATTTTTTCCCTCGTTCACGCATTAATAGAATTATTCGTGACCATTTGTGGAGTCAGTGGGCATTTGAATAACCCCTTACTATTACTATTATTATTGATTGATAATACACACCACAACAGGGCAGCAGGATACAATAAAGTACAAGAATAGTATAGTAATAGTTAGATGAAGTTAATGATAAAATTAGTAACAGTGATCGTAGCTAGCAGGCACAGACATAAAATATACTTCATCAAATAAATGATAATTCACATCAGGCGCTAGTCTCACATCACGAATAAAGGTGGCACACAAACAATCCTGTTCAGTGTAGAACTTCTGATGGCGGGATTTAAACGCAGTATTATAACCAAGAGCAGAATAGACCAACTGAGAGGAGGTAGCAAATACTTCGCGAACTAGTTGCGATTCACATTCAAGGGCAGATAGCACAAGGTTCGAACACCTATGTAAGACTACATTAAATATACTATCCAAATGAGCAACTTGGTGAAGAATACCAGTATGACACATACGTGGAAGATGCCAGATCTTTCGCAGAATAATATTATTGAAAGTTGTCTCTAAAGACTTTAACGCAGAAGACCATAAACAGGATCCATACAGAGACAGGCAAAATCTAGAGAAATGTTTGGTGCTAACACAAGGGCTACAGCAAGAGAATGAATGTAGAATGCAATTAGCTTTACGAGTGAGATCTTTCCGCACACGAACAATGTCTTCATCTGAAAGATTAGAATGATGGATATGACCAAGGTGCTTAACTGAGCTCGTAAGCTGAAGATGGCGACTATTGAAGAAAAAATTGGTTGAAAGGGCTTCAGGAGTACGGGAGAACCTAATAAGTTGAGTGTAGTCTGCATTAAAAATTAGATTAGATCATGAGAAGTGGCAAAAGATGAACAAGTGTTGAGCATTAAACGAAGAGCAGAGGGTGAGGGTGCCAGCAGTGATGTCATCTGCGTAATGAACGGCACCAAAGAAGTGCTTGTTCCAGTAGCAACCAATACCCTGCCTCTCAAGCTCGCGCAAAAGGTCGTCAATATAAACAGTGAGCAAAATCGGTGAGCACACCACCTTGGCGGACGCCATTAGAGACAGGAAACTCATCAGGTTTCTTGGAGTTCCAAGAGACACACATCCTCTGGTCAGAATACCAGTTTAAGAGTTCTGATAACAATAGGAGACAAATTTCGTTGAAGAAATTTATCAAAAACATTTGAGTGGTTGACCCTATCAAAGGCTTTGCTAGCATCTAAGAAGCATCCATAGATAGGAGAGTCATTGATGCTGTAGCAAGCAACCACATTCTTAATAAGACCTGTACACAGACAAGTTGACAGGCCACGCATAAAAGCCAAATTGAAAAGAAGACATGGTATAGCTAATATTGTCAATCAGTATATTATATACACCATTCAAAGATTATATTGTAGGTATAGGAGCCAAGGCAATGGGCCTATAGCTGTCTGAACCACAAGGATCCTTGCCAGGCTTAGCTATAGGGTGTAGAACACAGTCTCTGAGGGACTCAGGGACATAGCCATGCCATAGTATAGCAGTGAAAAGCTTAGAGAGAGGTGCCGACAGTGAAGTATGCGTAGGAAGCACACATGAAATGGTTGGAGTCGAGTTGTGTGCCATCAGATTTTTTCAGTTTAAGGTGAGCCAAAGCTCTAGCCTCTGAAACACAGCTAGGAGATCGATCTCCTGGCTGTGTTTCAGAGGCCAGAGAAGGAAGACAAGTCAGTTGACACAGAAGTTCTGAAATTCATAGTGTAGTGTAGCGCCAAATAGTTTAATTGTAGCGAGTCAACTAAAACGGAACTGCATATACGATACCTATCTGCACCTACAGACCTTACGTAGCGGATTACCCTATGTATGCTAAACCTATTCAACACCTGGATCTGTATGCCTTCTATAAGTGGACACTAGATTGGAAAGCAGGGAAGAGGAAACTTGTTCCACCGTTAGTCATCTTCTTTGATCGTGATATGTATTATGCTTAAGCATTGTAGCATGAAACCCACTGTTGACCCAATGAATATGAATATTATTGTAACTAGGGAGAAGCTGGAGAAGTGGGGCAAGTTAATCTCACCATCAGTGTTGGTGAATATTATGGTAATATATTTGTTTTGTACTTGAAGCATTGTTTGCTTACTGCAGCCCATGCCCATGAAATTCCTCAGCCTCGCATCTGGAGAGGAGGCTTCACTCCAGCGTTATTTTAAACACCACATCATGAAAGGCGTTGTGCCAACAGTGGAAGTGTGATATTTATATTGAAAACACCAATGAAAGGGACAGAAATTATTTAGATTTACATGAATATTTTGTTCAACAGTGAGTGAAAGAAGTGATTAAGATATATGATAGGATCTGAGAAAAGGGGTAATTTCACGCAAAACGCTAAATTTTGACACTTTTCAAGTTGCCACCACTCAAAGGTACCAAGAGCCATAGGCTTTATTCTTGGTTTGTAAGCACCCCAGCCCTTCTACTAAAGAAATCCGTTAGAGAGCCTATCTGTTCTTACCTGAAATGGTGGAGCTCCAAAGTGAGGGATAAAACGACCGATTTTCAACCGCGTGCGATAGTCGCGATCGCCACGCCCATACCGGAAGTGGGCAGGGCACGAAATTTTCAGCGATTGTAGAGCAATGATTGGAGAATCACTGTACCAAATTTGAAGACAGTAGCTACTACAGCTTTGAAGTTATGCGCGATTTAAAACGAAAATTCAGCCCGCGTGCAAAATTACCCCTTTTCTCGGATCCTAACACACATAGATTTTTATTTTTTGATAAAAACAAGTGATTGTGTAGGTACCATCACCATTTGATTTGTATTCCATCTTTGAAAGTCAACAATACTACAATGATATAGAAAGCAAGCTGCATGATTGCATCTTTACTAGTAGTTTTATTATTGTCCCCAGGCTCGTTCTCATTAAAGTGTTGTTTTGCTTCATTTTTTAAGATCGGCATGGAGATAACTAAGACTTATGCTATCCAATTAGTAAGTCTAATTGCTGCTAAGGTAGAGTCCAACATTCACATCGACAGCTGTCCCAGTCTCATCAGGTATGCGACAGGTATAGATTCCTTGTTCACTGTTACGAAGGTGACGTATACTCCTAACTTGGACGGTTCCAGGACCATGGCATAGGGTGAAGAAAGGATCACTATTGGATGTCGTGATGTCCACTTCATTGACGTCAGAGGTGACTGACGTTGGAACGACTTGAACCAGAAATGCAACGAAATTCATTGATTCGTCTACCAGCTCCGGTCAAAATGATACCGTTGTTTGAGAGTGCAACATGGCCATAGGCAACATGGATACCAGCACCTAACCTAACATGAAAGAAAGCTAGGTTATTTGCATGCATGCATATTATGACAGGTATAATACATAAGCTGAACAATTCCACACATGCTTAAAGTACCACGTGCACGTGCTTTCATTACCTAAGGTGGAACAAAAAAACCTACTGTTGAATATTGACCCACAAAATCAAGGTATAAATTAATTATGATAATATTATGGACTTCCTGATTTGCATCTTTAAGTATGTACACGTATGCAAGATAAATCTTCAGTTGAGCAGCTCGCCACTTGAACTTACCAACAACATTGACAGCAACACTAGCACTACCCATTTCTTCACCGATTCCATAGACAGTGCACATGTGCACTCCAGAGTCAGACGACTCTAGATAATGTGTTGAGACAGTCCTAGTAGATTGGCCCATAGTGAAACAGCTACCGGAGCAGTTGGATGTCCAGCTGTAGAAAGCACCACTATTGCCACCAGCCTCACAGGTGAGGGAGAGGGGACTGGCTGCACGATAGTAGGGGTCAGAGCGGAGAAAGGTGGATGGAGGGGTGTAGGTAGCAGCGATGGACACCTTGAGAACTGATGAGCTTACTCCATAACCTATAGTAACAAAATTGTCTGTCTGTTTCAGATTTATGCTACGTAATATTATGAAGATCGAGATACAACAGTGTTAGCTAGCCAGATCACTATAATAATAATAATATTTATTATACAAGTATGTTTGATGTCACAATTATGGGATAATGTGACTGAACACTATTAACAGCATGCTATGGTACAATCCAGTGCCAGTTCGTACAGCGTGCATGCGCAGATGACCACACCCCTCACTGCAGGCCAAGAGTAGCTGATTAAACTCACCGTGTAATCAATGGTGACATTCTCACTCCGCTTGAACGTCGAATCCTACCACCAGACCATAACAAAGAGCAGACATCGCCTCTCGCTTCACTTGAGGCTCGGTGGCCTGCCGAGCAGGCCTGTCGAAACGCGCAGCACTTGAGCTCAAGAATGCATCTCTATGGGTCCTAGGCCCTAGCAACCTCGTTTTGCACACGGCACAACAATTCTGACCAATCGTGAGTCTTCTGAACTTGTAGGAGAGCACATCCTTTATGCCCTCCAGGTTAGGACACGGACTATAATATAACAAAATTATCGCTCTGAAAAATACTTTTCGTTGTATACAAGTATGTTTAATGTCACAATCATGGGATGTGGTGATCATCTATTACCGTAGAATCCCGCGATTACGCCCCCCCCTCGCGAGTTAAGCCCCCCTGCATTTTTAGCTCAAGTTCATGCATAGGTAGTTTTGTCTCGCGTATAAGCCCCCCCTCCCTGACTATAAAATGGAGTCCATAAGTCAAAAACAGTAGCTACAGCTAGCAAACTAGCTATTTGTGTCATGATATGCCTTACTTTGTCGTTTTTCTCGAGTTACCCACCAAACAGCCAGAGAAAGTACAGAGATCGTGTGCCCACGTGGCATTCGGCGGTCGGTAATGGTCGTCACACGGAAATGTTAGGATCCCGCGTATAAGCCCCCTCCCCACTTTTGCCCAATCCTAGCATGCACAAAGGGGGGGGGGGTGTAATCGTGGGATTCTACGGTAATAGTACATGCTCACAAAATATAGACAAATAGTATCCTGCCTGGGCATTAGTGCCGTGCACAAGCGCAGATGGAAGTGGTTGCCGAGGCCACACCCCGCATAGCAACTAAGTGTACGTGTGCAATGGCGACGTTCTCGCTCTGCTCGACGTTGATACCGTACTACTGACAGGTATGATAAAGAAAAGACCTTGCCTCTCGCTTCGCTCGAGGCTAGCTCGGTGGCTAGCGCCAGCGCCTGCTTAGCAGGCCTCTCGAAACGCACGGCGCTTTCACGCCGATCGTTCGACAATGCATCTCTAGCTGTAGCTATGGCCCGAGGCACTCTACTTTGTGCACACGGCCCTACAGCTCTGACCAATCCTGAGCCTAGTAGTGCGGACTTCTCTCTGCCCGCGCCGTGCGTTCATAGCAACCGGGCGCATTAAAGACGCGTATCCATGCCCTCATGTAATGACACAGACTATATGTCGCTCTGAAAAATATTTTTCGTTGTATATATATAATAATCATATACTGTATGCATGCTCTCTATTGGAAGATTTTTATTTTGTTTTTGGCTCTTTGTTGAATTATATTTTTGTATGAACACTTGCCCATATCCCCAGTAGCAGCATAGAAAATGGTGCATGTGGTAAAGGTTGTCAATAGAATACATACACATCAATCGATGCTGGCCCCAGAAATCATGGAGATGGCATCTAAGATCAACTCTCAACCTTGATAGGGACAATTTTCGATGCTTCAATCAGAGATCAACTCGATTGCATAGTATTCCTTCCGAAATTCAGGTTGGTCACGCTGCTGCGGTCTTGTGCGGGCCAGCCCCTTGTGACGATGCGTGGTATCTATAGCGCAAGGCTGGCTTTATTTATCCACGGCATTATGTAAGCCAAGAAAATACGTGAAGTTCAACCAGTGGTACTTCTCAGAGAAAGTAGCGCTCAGCTTGTAATGTATTCGCTGGATACACGAGTAAGATACTCCATATCTACATATTTACTGATTTTCAAGTCCCAGAAAGGCTCCAGCGAGTCCCTAGATTTTTCATAATTACCTCATAGGTTGCATCATAATTTCACCATAGGTTACACCACAATTACCTCATAACCACAGAAATGTATAATATTGCTACTGGGGATATAATAAATTGTGTTGTATATCATCACTAAGTCTTGTATATTATGAAAAACTTGACCAATCCACATAGTTCTATTATGAAAAACTTGACCACATCCACATAGTTTTCAAGGTGAATGTCATAAAAGGTCGTCAATATACACATCGATGCCAGCGTGTGAGATGGAGTCTAGGATTCCGAACCCAAACCGAACCCGAACATCAATCATCAATCGCAGAGATGGAGTCTGACTCTGAGACAGACTCACTCGACGATGATACTGATAATTTTCAATCACAGGCCACGCTTCTGAACATCGGGTTGGTTGGTGCGTGTGCGCATGCGTGCTACAATGTCATAATAGATAGCGCAAGGCTATATACCTTTATTAATCCACGGGATCGGAGAAAGTAACTCAGCCTAACCGAGCCCGTATGTGTGTGTGATTGATTGAAACTAGTCGCTATAGAAATCGAGTAGGTCTCACTCCACCTCTGCAATTGAGGCGCAGGCGAACGATGTGACTGTTTATGTACCGTATTGACGACCTTTACCACATGCATCGCATCACTAGCATAGGTGCTTGTGAACGATGTGACGACTAACTGTGAGACCGTAAGTGTATGTGTATGTATGTATGTATGTATGTGTATGTACCGTATTGACGACCTTTACCACATCCATCACTAGCATAATAGTATTATAGGAAAGAATGTGTTGTAGGAAATTGCTCAATAAACCGTGTGGAATAGTAAAATTAATACTATTAGAAAAATTGATGAATAAAACCAGGTAATTCAAATTATAAGAAGTCAATGATAAAATGGCATTCGAGTTTCAATAGTACATTAATTTTAGTACTTGAGGCTTATCGTTGTCTGAGTCGTCGTGTACAACCTGTATAACAAAAAAAGCATTACAATGCCTCAAGTACTAAAATTAAAGTACTATTGACACTCAAATGCCATTTTATCATTGATTTCTTACAATTTGAATTACCTGGTTTTATTCATCAATTGAGTACGATACGACACTATTGTAGTATTGAGTAGTGATACCTGGCTTATACAATGCAGATACCACGCCATTAAGGCATTGTATGACCACCATGGGCTTCTTCCCGTCTCGACTCGAGGATAATCTAATTAGTGGGACAATTCTAGGCATGGTTAGCAAGGTTCATGGAATACGGAACTATGCCTTGGCACCTGATCACGATTCCTCTAGGCATGGTCAAATTTTATGCCTGACCACTTTCTAGACATGGTCAGAGAGATTTATGCCCTAACACCTGACCATGACCATGGTTCCTACGACCACTTTCTAGACATGGTCATGGTCAGATTTTATGCCCTAGCACTGGTACCTGACCATGACTCCTCAGAAAATTAAGATTTTATTATGCCTTAGCACCTGACCACGATTCCTCCAGGCATGGTCAGAAATTTTATGCCTGACCACAATCCCTCTGACCAAGCATGGTGCATGGTCAGAGAGATTTTATGCCCTAGCACCTGACCATGACCTTGACCATGACCATGATTCCTTGAACCACTTTCTAGGCATGCATGATCTCAGATTTTATGCCCTAGCACCTGACCTAGAAAGCGGTTCGAGGAATCATGGTCATGGTCAAGCTCATGGCAGGTGCTAGAGCATAAAATCTCAGATCATGCATGCCTAGAAAGAGGTTCAATCATCGTCATGGTCAAGGTCATGGCCCTAGCACCTGACCACGAATCCTCAGACCACTTTCTAGGCAAGGTAAGAGGATGGAGTTGTAGATAATTGGGTATGGGTATGGTATGGTGATGATGCAAGAAAACCACTAACCACACCCGTTAACTAATTCTTGTGACGACATCCTATCCCATATTAATGTTGGTAGTTAACAACTCAACTCACAATACATAATGACGTCATAACTAAAAACCTAATTAGTGTATGGATGTGGTTAGTGGTTTTTTTTTTTTAATCTTCACACTCGATTACCGTGGATTCCGCCCTAAAACCTCTTTGACCACGCCTTTATGGAAAAAACATCAAAGGGTGAAGTCTACCATTGCACTAAGGGAGGAGGAAGAAAGTGAGAGGAAGAGGCTGAGTGAGGAGCATGAGCAAGATCTGACAAAGACCAAATTGAGGAAGGCAGAGGAAGACAAGTGGAGACTCAGAGATGACCAAGAGTGGAAGGAACAAAGGGAACAGGAACGGCGATGTATAGAGGAGGGACTCAAGGAAGAGCAACAGTGAAAGGAAAGAATGAAAAAGATGGCTGAAGACGAACGGAAAGATAGAGATAAAGAGCAGGAGTTCGAAAAGGAGATGGAGATGAAGAGGGAGAAGGAAAATAAGATGAGTTCAACCCTAGCCGAATGAAGAATACAACAGAATAAATGGGAGCAGAACAAATTGACCAGAGTGAAAGAGGATAGATTGATACGCCTGTATCAGATACAACGGGACATAGAGAAGGCAAACATGAGAAGATAAAGGACAGTGAAGGGTTTGATGAAAAGATGGAAGTGCTGAAACGTCAGCATAAGGAGATGGAAGAAAGGCTGAAAAACCGCAAGGATATCATGGCAAGCCCTCCAAGTCCACTCACTCAGGAGACTGATGGTGGACAGATTCAACTTGATCCCGATTTGCATAGTGGGGGAAGAAGGTAAGTTTAATGTGTCTTATTGTACTTGATGAACCAATACCACTTTGCTATACATGTGATGTTGACAACTGCTTTGCAAACTACCCTACAATATCTCTTATCCCTCTTCTTTAAACACAGCACAGATGAGGAGGTGGAGCAAGGTGGTAGCACTCCAAAGGGCAACAGTGACAAGATTTATGACTCTAAAGGATAAGAAGGGTGGTAGCACTCTGAATCGCAGTAGCAAGAAGAGGGAGGATGGTAGTAGTTTAAAGGGCAGCAGTGATGGGACTCCCACATCACAACGAATGAGCAAGAGCAGAAAGAATAAGGGCGCCACTTTCAGGTGAATAGCATAGCATGGCTATAGGCTACTGCTCTTAATAGTTCTTAACAGATACGTAGCTAGTCCCTATCTCTATGTGTACAAAATTAATGCAGACCACTTCGGATGACTCAGAGGATGAGCTTTTGCCCACTAGAAAGAGAAGTGCACGTCAAATGAGTCAGGAAGGAGAAGGGTCGGTAAAGAAGGCGAAGCCACTCTCCCTGTGTATGCCACGGTAAAGAAAATATGTCTGTATGGAAAACGTCATGTTCAACACTCGCTTCACAGATTGAGAAAAAGAGACCAGCAGTGCCTGATAGACATCTATGGGGGGCCCTCCTCATCTGCAGGTAACCAGGAGATGGTCGTAGAGTGATGTTTATGGCTAGGCTAGGCTAGGTACCTACCATTTGATTTTATTTAATTATCCCAGACGTACAAACGGGGGAGAGGTGGAACCTATTCACCTGAGGAGGTTGAATCAATTCAGAAGTACTTTGCAGACTTCATTAGGAAAGAACGCCCCCCCCCCCCCCACATGGATGTGCAAAAAATACTTAACTGATTATACGCGAGATGCGCCTTAAGGCGCATGCGCGTGCATGTCATTAAGCGCGAGAGATGCCCATTATTGCGGTGCTATAGCCACGCCCATCATTCCATAGATTAGTTTGGGCTTGGCATCCTGTCTGAGGTTAGTACAGGAAATACCTTACTCCAGTGTGGCTTCGAGGTCACTTGTTGACCTTCAGAAAGGAAGTACTAACAAGGTTACTTATCGAGATGGCCACGATGGACCTAGCCTTGTTTTCTGCTACAGTACGGGCAGTACAGACATATTGCTAAGCATACAGTTAGACTAGGTCTATGTCTACCTTACTGTGTAGTAGACAAAGTGAGTTCTACTAACCACGGATGACCTTGAGATGGCGACGGTTTGGAGGCAAGTAAGCTTTTAAGCTTTTATGTTCAGAAATAGCGTACTATATGTACATACGAAGCTAAAGTAACTAACTACGAAGGTTGTACAATGACTCCTTTGTGTGAATAAAACGTCCATAGCTATGACAACCATTCTAGGACGCTGTACAAAGACTAACAGCTAGTACACTATTTTTACATAAACTAATTTAGCGGTTATGGGTAAAGATGTCATCTACATTCTGCGTATAATCTGTTAAAGATGATCCAAACCCAGACAAGAGGCGCACGCCCAAAGATATTCAGGACAATGTCTGGCATCTGCGACAGAAATGATACAAGCTCTTCTCTTCTTGGAAGCTCGTTACTA
The DNA here is from genome assembly GCA_963930775.1 of Cliona cf. orientalis. NCBI lineage: Eukaryota > Metazoa > Porifera > Demospongiae > Clionaida > Clionaidae > Cliona > Cliona cf. orientalis. The sequence continues at coordinate 21,721,972 of OZ005689.1, forward strand.
ACACTTGATATTGTAGTAATCTAAAAACCACTTGATATAATAATCATTATTTTTTATTTGATTGATATTTCATTATCAGGTCAGTGTAGGTTGTATGAGAACTAGAATTATACATATGGTGCAGAGAGAGCTTATCCCTATCCCTGTAGTAGGGTCAACTCTGATAGCGTTCTATTTAGAGCACACTCCACATGGTGATAGAGAGTTCGATCTTCGTGAGTGATTGAAGCTTGACCTTAATTGATCCCAAGTCAAGTAAGAAAGGTTAGAGTTAGTGAACTCACCTCACATTTGACATACTTTTGGCCAGTAAAATTAATGAGAACAGGAATAGCATATCTTTTTGTGGTAAAGATCACAAAGAGAGTACTGGCATCAACAATTGCAAAGATATCAGAGACCAGATCGGTATATCTATTGATATAATGAGCAGAGGTAGGGTGCCAAATGACCTCTCTTCAAACTCTGACAGAAAGGTCACAAGTTATTGGCACAAGAAATTACTGGCATAAGCATAATTAAGGTCATAGCCACAAGCGTTTAAGGAATAGAGCGATGGGTGGTGCCTTTTTCACATATATCGTGTCATGTCCAGTTTGATGGAGGAGAGCATTCACTTATGAAGAAGAGGTAACCAATGATGTTCTTACAGGGTAGGTGAGTGAGAAACTACAACTGATGAGTTCACAGCACAGCAGTGAAGATGAGGACAGCGAGCAGCACAGCAGCGAAGATGAGGACTGTGAGCTGATGAGTCCACAGCACAGCAGTGAAGATGTGAGTGGAGAGTGTAGAGGGTAGAGATGTATGATATATATGATGTATATGTAAATGATATATTATGTATATGTATATGATATATGTGTATATGTATACAAGTATGTTTAATGTCACAATCATGGGATAGTGTGGCTAGCACTAGCATGCATGATCATGTATTAATTTTAGTAACAGTACATGCTCACACATTGGTACCGTGCGCATGCGCAGATGGAAGTGGTTGCAGAGGCCACACCCCTCCAACTAAGTGTGCAATGGCGACGTTCTCGCTCTGCTGGAACGTCGTTACCAGACTACTGAGAGGTATGACAAAGAACAGACCTTGCCTCTCGCTTCGCTCGAGGCTCTGTGGCTAGCGCCAGTGCCTGCTTAGCAAGCCGGCCTCTCGAAGCGCGCGGTGCTTTCGCGCCGATCATTCGATCGACAAAATGCGTCTCTAGCTGTAGCTATGGCCCGAGGCATTAAGGCCACTCTTCTTTGTGCACACGGCCCTACAGTTCTGACCAATCCTGAGCCTTGTAGTGCGGATTTTCTCTCCGCCCGTGCCGTGCGTTCATAGCAACCGGGCGCTTCCAAGACGCATATCCATGCCCTCATGTAATGACACGGACTATACAAGAAAATTGTCGCTCTGAAAAATATTTTTCGTTGTATATATATAATTAAGGGAGGAATCTCAAGTGGAAGACGAGGATGTAGCAGGTGGAAACGATATACATAGTCGGAGCGATGAGTCGGATAGTGATGAAAGGGAGGAGTCTCAACCGGAAGACGAGGACGGGACAGGTGGAGGGGATATCCATAGTCAGTCGGAAGACAGTGATGATGATGAAAGGGAAGAGTCTCAAGTGGAAGACAAGGACGGGGCAGGATTGATCAGCTTAGAAGACTTGGCACAGAGTGATCATCCATGCCAGGCCGATGAAGAGTTCTCCATATTTCACTCTGACCAAGTCAGATTGGTGACCAATCCCTGTGACATGGAGTACAACATTGACTTGGATAGATTGGTCATACTGTCCAAGTAAGAAGCATGCTTTAGGGTACCAGTACAGGATATTTGGTCCTTTGAAGTACTGGCAAGAGTAGAGTCACAGAAAATAAATTTTCAGATAAGTACATGTGTATACACCATAATGGTAAAGCCCTGGGATCCATATCGTATCTCAGTTATACTCATATGGTTCTAGCTTGAATCCCGTATCCGTATTTTCACTCCTACAAGATAGGACGATATGGTGAGGTGAGGGCATACACCAAACAGGCCATACAAAGTGAGTTTAAGCTACTAAATAGATCAAAGATCTTCCAGCCCCTCCCATCCACACTATCCAAGTACGAGCAGTGGACACCAACGTTCAACCTCCTCACAGATAGCCACCCGAATGCACCTGTGAAGGTTGTATTCAGACTGAAGGAGAGTGCATGTCCAACTGATATGGAGCAGTGTAAGAAGAATCAGAGCAACCTCTTCCACACATGGATGTCCACCATCCTGATCCCTGCTGTAGACAGCCTACCATGCGACTCTAGGACCCGCCTTAACAACACCTCACACACCTACCTCTCGAGCGGAATGCTACCGACGTACGTAAAGATCTATGGTGAGGATGTGGACGAATTGGACAGCGCCTTTCGACATCAAACAGCTCTTGCCCCCTTCAATGAAGAACTGTGTTGACAATGCATTCTCTCTTTTGGAATTCGGAGGAGCCAAGGAGCTGGGTTAAGGGTGAGCTATTATTCACCTTGCATTTACACTTCCCTTCCAATAAGTAATTGAATACTATTCATAATTTATATACAGGAACAGGAAAGGTTGTGCCCCTGTTTGGGATCTTGGAGCTAGGCAATATCTTTAAATCAGACACCCAGAACCCTGATCTGGATGCAGCCTTTGGTGGCCACAATGTGACCTACATTCAGCTTTATTTATCCATGGTCAAGGCCATGGAGCAGCGTGTGCCACTGCAGGTAAGGCCCCACTTGCTGACGTACCTTCTTATGGAGGGATACGTCAGCAGTAAGGACAAGTTTCAATGGGAGGTGGATTCAAACCAAACCAAGCACGAGGTGATGGAGGCATGCCACCCAACTGTTCCGTTTGACGCCAGGTTGGAGATGGTGGTGACAGAAGATGATGCAGCGTTTCTCGCCTCCATCAATCACAGAAGGTAGGCGAGGACCATGGTATTAGGCTGGCTCCTGATCAGAGTAAGTGTGGGCAATGTATGAATGGGAAGAGAGCAAGGGGTTCACCTCATACGGTTACTGTGTCCATGCAGGTCACCATTGAACAGTTTCCGGAGTACGTCTGCAAAATTGTAGGTGAGCTCTATGACACAGTGGAGGCAGTGGTAAAGAAGAGAGAGAAGGGACCAGGCGCCCTTAGTACGCTAGTCCTCTGCGACCAACCGAACACTTGAAAGACCAAACTTACAGGCTATTCAAGGAATATGAGGCGGTTCCCATCGAACGCTGTAGGCTCTAGCACGAGCACGAGCGCTAGTAACGACCACATGGCTGGATTAGTACTTCGTAGTAAAATAGCGAGAACCGCGGATACGTGCATTGCGGTTACCTGGGACCGGAGGAGTCTAGTTTTAGTACGGTTCAAAAATTCTGCCTGGTTCAAATATCGGGAAGTTACACGCTCTTCCTCTCTCTCCTCCCCCTCGCAATAGTTCTTATGCGCTCTTGTTCATGTATGTATAGCACTACGTAAAGAAGCAGAATTACCATCAGTTGAAGATATACACCACTAAACTAAGTGTGTTACCTTAACACGCACGTACCGTGTAGCATGTATGCTAAATGGTGTGGTGCAACTATAAGTGTATTACTATTGCATGCAAAATACTATTTAACATGTGTGTGTGCAGCAGATGTCACTGTTATAATAACCCATTAAGCATGTACCAGAGTGTTGCTAGTACTCATTCAGTGTGTCAAACTTACCTACCAAGCAATGCCTAAGCTTGCTGGGGACAAGGCTATCTAGGGAAGCAAACTAATTTTAATTCACCTCAGTGACAGTTAATGTCTTATTGAGTCATAATTTCAAATGTTCACTGGGCCCATCAGCCTAAGACTGTGTGGAGGCTTATTTCCGTGAATTCCAAAGGTTTCGACACTAAAATTGAGGTATTTTAGTATTAGTAGCAGCGGTCATGGTCAATATACTTCAGCAGAAGGGCCAAGCGTAACAGACTGGGGTTAAGGCCAGGCTAAAAAAATATTAGTTTCTCAGGCCCGCCCGCATCACCTTTTGGCTACTGGGCCTTTTTTCAATTAGCTAAGTGGGTGTTAACGGCTAAAACTAAGCTTACCCCTCGATCTCGTCTGGCTGTGTTTGAACATCAGCCTTCCCACTTTCTGGCAGACATCTGACTTCTCATGCTCTAGCTGTTATATGTGAAATCCTCCCCACCACCACCTTACTGTAGCACACTATTTGTGACCGTCTGTGAGAAAAACCGGCATATGGGATTTTTTTTGTGAAAGTGGAGTTTTATGTATGGTTGATAAGCTTTACCATAGAGCTAACCCTCGTTCAAGTTTCAGACTGACTGTGCTTGGTTGTGGAGATACAGCGTTTTGTTTGCGATCACACCACACCCCCAAAATCGAGAAATTACGGTCCAAAGGCGTTGCTATGCATGCATATTGCATTTCCGCATACTACGCGTGACCCGGAAATTAATTAAATGGATCTGGGTGGAGACGTTCGAAATGATGTAAAGATCGAGCAAGAGTTGAATTTCTTTGTTGACGACGACAGCCGATTGTTCTTAGATGCCCAAGAAGCTAAATAAGTGAATGAATATACAATAGTTCGATGAATCTAGCTGTATCTAGGTAGAAAATTTTAATTAGCGCCCATAGCAACGGGCTCCGAGCACGGCAGCTAGACAGACTAAGTAGGTAAAAATGAAGGCTTATTTTGCCTTTGTAACTTACGGTTAGCCTCCATAGACGACGGCAAAGGTTAGTAGAAAGGTTCTTTGGCATGAATATGACAAAACCTCAACTTTGACACTTTTTTGACTCGAGGTACTAAACATTTCTTCACTATTTGTTGAGCGACGTGTATATTCATCATCTGTCAACAACTCATAAACCGGAATAAGGAGTCAGCGATTAGTGGCAGGAATTTACCCCAATCTTTTCTGGGAAGGACTTCCTTTTTCAGGGCATCGAAGGCATCAGTGATTGTTGGATTAAAATTGTCGGGCAATTGGAAGGGTCATGATTATCTAGGTTTCTGCTTCTTGGAAATTGGTGTTGTAGATATAGCTTAACAGCCGCAGGCTCTAATATTTTCTTGGCTGCAGATGATTGCTATAACACCAAAGTAGCAAAAAGGTCTGATTATGGTGCCATAGTGTATAATATTTTATCGTACGCATAGCTAACATTAGTAAATTCCATTTATAACTCTCACTCTCCTGGTCACTCAGCTCAGGATTCATTTCTCTCTCGCATTCTTGACCAAAGCTTTCATCTTCAAAATCACTCATGCCACTACCAGTACCTTCCTATAAAGAATATTAAGTTAAACAAATTTTTTTTACATGGGCGTAGGGAGGGATTTGTCCAAGGCCTCCAATTAGAGTGTAGTCCACTTAATTATTCAAATCTGCTTAAAACAAATTTTTGTCTAATTCAAATCCTTTCAGATTCCCTACATAGAGCTAATACATAAATTTGAATTGGTCTTTTCTCTTAATTAGAAAAATTACAGCCAGCTTTAGCATAAAAAAGTACACATATTTATACAAATATAGAACATAGATCATTTGGAGATCACTACAATCCTCCTTGAGATATTAAACTATAAGAGTGTCTATTACCTAAATTACTCAAAACAATTCTAAAGCTTCATATATGGCTGAATGCCCCATTAATAAGCATGCATTGTAAGGTCTCAATACAGTGGTTAAGATGGATTTCTGTAATTCAAATTTTTGTTTAATTCAAATACTTTTGAGATTTCGATTAAGTGGACTACACTGTATATTATGCTTACAAGTATGTTTAATGTCACAATCAAGAAATAATGTAGTTAGTATGTATGCATGATCATCTATTAACAATATATTCTCACAAAACAGAGACGTAGCTAGTTGTTGCACAAACAGTATCATGCCTGGGCAAGATTGCCCATTAGTACCGTGCACATGCGCAGATGGAAGCGGTTGGAGAGGCCACATCCCTCATAGCAACTAAGTGGACGTGTGCAATGGCAATGTTCTGAGTCTCCCTCTGCTCGAACGTTGTTATCGGACTACTAACAGATATGATAAAGAACAGACCTCGCCTCTTGCTTCGCTTCAGGCTCGGTGGCTAGATTGTTGCTCTGAAAAATATTTTTTATTGTATATAGTATAAAGAAATGATAAGCAGAATATTAAAGGGTATGATCTTCATCTGTATTGACCTCTCCCACAGATACTTCAGTGCTAGCCTCCTAGAAGGGCTGGCTTTACTCCATGTGGGAGGCTGAAATTATAAGAAAAGCACATGCGACTCTTACGTGGCTCACACTTATATACCCACATTCTTAACCTAAACATGATGTGGCTCTTGTATGGATTAAGCTTAAATCTATCTTATACACATCTATAATGACAAAATTCAAACACCACCCCCCATGCAGGTATGCTCTCCCTTCATCTACTATGAAATTAACTACTAAGCAACTACAGCATACCAGAAGAGACAAGCTGCCACTATCTTCAGAAGTTCTTCAAGAGTGGTAGTGATGTCCTGTAACAGTGGAAATGAAAGCTATAAGGTTTTACAGTTGGATAGCTAATGCAATGTCATGTATGATTCAGCTGGCCAGCGGCCTACATATGAAATTCACCAATAGCTCTGTTGTGGGATGTGATAATCATATAATTATTATGTACACCTATGATGGGACAGGTGGTCAATTAAAGTTCCAGCAAGCCATCTAAGATATGCCACACACTTGATTAGTTGCCACACCTATGGAAGTGCTAAAAGAAATGGTTGCCTCACTTAAATAGCAGTTGCACCACAAGCAGTACATATTTGCACAAGCATGACTCATTCTTGATGACAGGTAAAAGAAACAGTAGCTAGCAATAAATACTTAGCTGTCTTCTAAAACAAGGTCCCTCTCCTGTAACACTCTTCTATATCACCGAAGGGGTCAGAACTACTTTAGCGGTGTCAAGAATGGCCATTCCTCTGGAATACAGGCCAGGCGCAACCAGTATGGCTATGGCTGTACCACATTTTGTGGTAATCCTGCAAGGAACCACCATCTCCAACTGACAACTAAAACTGTTCTTCTTGCACTAGTGGCTTTTTATTATTACGATACCCCACTACAGGTCATAACAAAACACACTCAGTGGGCATAGTCATTTCACTATTCCATTCTGCTAAATAAAGACATCCCTATTAAAACTCAGGACCGCAAAGCTCATACAAGCCAAACATTACTTCTATAGCCATACATGTTAAATTAAAAATACATAAAACCCCATATAGAATACTATGCTATAGCTAAATGGTGATATAATGTCTACATATACAGCAGTTTGTACCTGAGAAGGTGTGCTCAATGTTTTCGGGCTACTCCGCTTCAGTAGCAACTTCGTTTGTGGATCCACAGATTTTTACCAAATCCTTCACATCCTCTTGTGAGCAGAAGGAAGGCTTCCCCATCAAGTTCATATTCTGCCAGAGAGAAAAATATAAGCCGCATGCTTTGTTAATTCCTTATAGACCCAGACGTTTACTATGCCTCGTAGCCTTAGAAATCATACTTACTAGCTCCGAATCCTTTCTTCAACCATTCCCCTAGGTCTTTAATGCCTTTATCTCTGACTGCCATTCTAGCGGAAATATAGCTGACTCAAAATGGACATACCGTATGGCAGGTAATTTTCATGGAAAGTCTGAAAAGGCCCTCAAAATTAATTTTTGTGGTTTTAAATTTCGTGACAGCAACCAGTCCAGGGGCATGGCACTGCTACACATGCGACGATGTAATTGATACACGCGCTCGCATTACTAAGCTATATACCTATAGAGACTTGGACACAAAGCATGAGATAGAAGAATATTAGTGTCAAAGACGCTATTAGCTGGATGACAGTGGCTATTGTTGCTTGCTAATACTGGAAATGTTGGCCGCGCTGCCACAATGTTTGTGGCTACGCCAATTACCATGGAGTCGCATAATGCCATATCACCGTAGGCATTAATTTTCGTGGGTGAGAAAATTTCGTGACTGCCAAGTCAACCATGAAAATAACGAAAATTAGCACCCCACAAAAATTACCCACCATACGGTAGGTTTCAGGGTAACATCTAATGGATAATCAAGGATCAAAGTGATAAATCGAACCTACGTGGCGTAGAACAGAAGCAAAATTTCTGCCAGCAAACTGATCACATATCGTACACACAAACATTTTGATTCTCTCCTTTCCAAACAGTCTACACTAAGACCACCGGAAGTCCATATTATACGTACAATACAATGTCAACGTGCGGTCATGCCATGCATGTGGGGTCAAAAATAGTGCATGTCTATGTACAACCGTATCTTCTAGTGTGAGATAGCTATCTCAAGTACCATTGAAAAGAGGAAGAGCTGAGCTTTACATTGATACCAAGAACAAGACTAAGCGTGCCGAGATGACCGATGTAGAGATCATAAACGTTTCGGCTGCATATGGCTGAGGGCATCTTTGAATTGGGGGCAAATTAATAACTATCAAACAAGCGCTACGGCACTTGGTCCACAAGTAGGTAAGTACCAGAGCAGTTATTCCGCTGAATCCCGAGTCTTCCAGGACTACTCTGCCACCGCAAGCGCACTTTGAAGATAAAAAATAATTTATCACTTTAGTCTTTTATTTTCTTAGTAGTAGTAGTTAGCTAGACTGTCAACCAAAGAAAATACTAACCTTTAGCTACTAAACTAGCTAGGTTATAGCTGCCAACTCTTTGTCTTGAGTACTTTCTTCATGATACTTCAACTCGCTTGTCCATTAATCTTTTCTGGCTGAATGGAACTTTGAATTGGGGGCAAATCAGTAATTCGTTCCAGAACGGAAAACGAGGCATCCTCGATGTCTATACCATGGTGGCAGTGTATAGCAGTAGCGTGGAACAGAACCGCTCGAGGCGCTTTGAGAAATGAGCCTTCGAAAACGAAAAAAAATTCATTCTGTCCTGGATAAGGCGCGGTACATGGATATGCGGACGTATACGAGATTATTGCGTATACCCGCGTAATACGTACGCGCGCATGCGTAATCATACGCAGCAAAACATCATTTCCATTTGCCATTAAACGGGAGGTCTTAGTGTAGACTGCAAATCTTCCCACTCAAGATGATGCTTTATAATGCGCACGCACACTTAGTTCTATTGCAGCTGAAATCTGGCAGCTACAAAATTTTTGAAGAGCAAAACAGAGCTGATAGCTAGAGAAGCTGATCTCATGTATATAGAAAGCACAGGGATGTCTTACACCTGGATGATTCCCAGAGTACTCATAATATTATTGTAAGTATCCATCAGGACCTCTCTCTACAATGTCACACAATCCTGTTGATCTATTGATCATGACATTACTACACATCCAATTATGAATGATCAGCAGTCCAATACAATGAACAGCGGTGTCAATCTACATCTTAATGAAGCCAAATTTCTTCACGTCAACGAGGAATATAAGCTTACACAAGCATCCGTGTATAAAATTGTTTTCAGCGTCGGAAGATTATGGAGTGAAGCAATGTGTAACTTACATGAACGTTTCCTCACCTGGTGTAGACCTTGATATCGATAAATCAATTTTAACGCTACCCTGTACAGCAACAAGTATCTGTGGACTTAAATGAGGAAGTTGGGGTTAAATATTGCAATACGTGGAAGTTTCCAACGCGTGATCGTTTGCGGACTGTGGGTATTTAAGGCGTGTGCCCAGGGTACGAACTAGCTCTATCCCTGCGTGAGAGCCTATCAGTAGCCTGAGCTCCTCCAGAAAATCACTTGGAGCCTATTCCTTGTAATGTACCTCAAGCTAATGGAATTTTAGTTATTATTTATGTTTTATTGAGGTTTTGTTGATATTCAGCTAGCTCACCTTGAGGTTTGCCTGTGAAGCCATTATTTACTTTTGTTTTTGTTATGAAACTGTCAGACAGCAGCTGTTTAAATCTCTTTTGTTTGGCGCGCTTGTATGGTACCGCGCATGCTATGTAAAGTGGATTATGAGGGCTTCACAGTGGTAAGAGACTGGCTATACAGCCATGGCAAACTCGCCGAATTTGAATCTTGGCAGTGAGGTCAAAGGTCTGCCAGCTGTCCAACCGAGAATTCCTCCAGCTCCTCTGCTACTGGCCAAGCCACTGCTCCCCCAGCAAAGAAAGGTTATCCTGCAGCCACTAAACATAAATTTAATACTATATAGTCAGAAAAATCAGTGGGAATTAAATTTAGCCGTTTGGCAGTCCATCTTTGTAACCGCCAATATTATTGACATTGTACATGTATGGCGTTCCAATACTGAACTGCCAAATTTGTCCGCCAGTACCTTTGTAGTGTTTGTCATTCCCACTACTATTGGCATAGTGGTAACTTACTTTTATAGATCCAAGTGGGTATGATCCTCCTGTGCTGGATGGTCCGAATGCCTGCCCACACTGTGATTTGTCTCCCTGTGTGATAGAGAGACCACCCAGTTGGGTGAGGGGCTCTTCAGCACCAAGTCTTGGGAATAATTCCAAACGTCTCGCGCTGTATGGGAGGTTTTGGACATTTTAACGTCAGCTGGGTGTGTGGAACCATCCACTACATACCTACAACACAAGCGTACAAAGATGAGTATAATGGACACTAGGGATGTGCTGCCTGTTTGTGTAGTAAGGGTAAGCCTATTTACTTTTATAACCATAGGAGCTTACAATAATATCGAGTGTGGTCCTTTCAGGAGGTGCGTTGCAGATTCCCTAATCTACCTGGGGTGCCTTACACCAACTTCAAGTCATCGTCATGGTTCACTATCGAGTTCTAATCGTTAGATGTATCATACTATTAATGCACACACACATTGCTAGGCAAACAGTTTCATATGCTTACATGTAGCTAGTTCATTTACTCTTGTGGTTGCACCTCCATAGTATCATCTGGTATACCTTCCCCATCAGCTATATAACAAATCATCCTCGTCACTAGCCTCGTTCCCAGGCTCTCGGAAGGAAAGGGGGAGGAGAGAGCCTGGTACTGACTGTGCGCGCATGCGCAAAATAATCCCAGCATTCCGGGATTACCGTATACCATCCGTACACTTTCCGGTGCCACGTAGATGCTGCGACGTCACGTCCAAGCTGTTTGCGCTATTATTTTCCAATAGGCGCGCCACACGCGCGCTAGATAATCACAAAGGACTGGTACCGCAAGACTAACTGCGTGTGATGGCTACTCGAGCAGACGATGAAGCGATTGAAGGTCCTTCACATGATGGAAGTCAAGTCAGTCTTGAGACAAACAACTTTGAAAGCGCTGTATCATTTGCACTACGATGTCTGCAAAGCAGTGGCCTCGTTCTTAAGCCACAGCAGAAAGAAGCTGTAAAGTTAGTGTGGGATGGCAAAGATGTGTTTATTCTTCTCCCCACTGAATTTGGGAAGTCAATCATTTATGAGCTGCTGCCTTTTTTGTTTGACTATAAACTGGAAAGAGTGGATACCGGCATGAGAAGCTTGGTAATTGTCGTGTCACCTTTGATATCTCTTATGGCAGACCAAGTGGATTGTCTTAGACACAGGGGAGCCAGAGCAGCTATGCTTTCATCTAGATGTGCAAGTATTGATAAGAGTTTCTTAGCTACTGAGAATGACCTGCGTATGTGTAGCTTCCTTTTCGCTTCTCCCGAAGCATTGATCACTTCCAAGTGGAAACAATGGATTGTCGTCAAGTGGCAGAACGGATAGTTGCTGTAGTAATTGATGAAGCACACACTGTGTGTCCAAATGGTTAGTGATTGCATGTCACTTGTGTGAATGGATGGTGCATATGTGTATGCCATTTTAGTGTGTACTCGTAGATCCATTTACGTGTGCATGTGTTAGCGTGATAGGACTAAATGTACACACGTGACCTTGCATGTGTTTGTAGTATCAGCATAAGTGACATGTACATGTACTTACTGCTTAGTAGGTATGGGACACATACATATACATGTGCATATACATGTACATGTACAAGTACGTGCAATATTTATTTGCAACAACAAGTATGACATTGTATAATGTCATAACAATGTAATGATGCACTACAATAATGATATGCATGGGCTGACTATAGCATGACTGTATTCAACAATTATTAGAAATGGATCAATGTCATGATGTTTTAATATAATTATGGACCTGGCATTCAAATCGGTATCTCAACTCAGATAGTCAGGGTTGCTCCTCAGTGTTGTAAAAGCTTGAAACTCCTATATTGCCACTAAAACGTATGCGCAGATAAACGGATCTGTAGACCACACCCCTCACTGCAGGTCAATAGCCAAGAGACTTATATGGATACTATCATGTACAATGAGAGAATCCTGCTTTATCAGATTAGAGATATGCATGTGCAATTTGTCATTTAGGTGCCTACATGCATCCTTTGTTATTGATTGTAGCTCGTTAGCGTCATGCTCAGCCACCTTTGTTTCAGTAGACACAGGTCTATGATGTACATGTACTTGCTGATTAAGCCTCTGTTGACCAAGAGCAACGTTGAGAGAATGGAGGTCCCCTCTATAACGGCAGAGTACTGTACCATACTTCTTAATTTTACAAAAGTATGCTACATGTTGCTTTAACAAACAGGAGATTTGGCTTCGTAACCATTGAGGTGAGGCTATGTGATTTAGTTCCGTATTTGGAATACTCTGGTTCCTGAGCCTTAGCATCTGAGTTACCTCTGATGTAAACCACTCGTAGGCGGTGGGAAGGAGATCCCTTTGCTCGAGTAGTTCTTCTCCAACCTTAATGGCTATAATCTTTGCTGCATGCATGATCATCTCCTCTATATCATTTGGAACTATGCTTGGCATATCAGATTTGACATTATTAATTAAAAGCTTTAGGTCATCATCATTACTGGTTTGGGGATCTTTTGCCTGTTTAATCAGCAGTAGCTGATCCTTGTAGCATGCTTTGCAGATCTGATCATCTGGAGAAATTGTGCTATTAAAGTCAGATACCGTAGAAACTGGTTGTTAAGCGCTGCTCGCTGTTAAGCGCATACTTTTTATTAAGCGCATAGTTTTGTGCGAGCTTTACCGCTCTTTGTTAGGCGCATGTGCCCAGCAAATTATCTGAATGACGAGCGATCGGTTACACGATCCCAGAAAGGCTAGAAGTAAGCTGGAGAAGAAAACGTCGAGAATTACGCTCTCTGGTCGCTTCTTGGCCATCGCTGTAGGCCTTTCTTCGTTCTTTACGCACGCCCCACCTACCGTGTTTTAGCACTTTTAATTAAGTGCATGCTTCCTGTTAAGCGCATACTTTTTGTCAAGCGCATATTTTCTTGCTGCCGCGTGTTATAAGCGCATGCGCTTAACCAGTTTCTACGGTATTTCATTCAGGATTTTGGAACGAATTGTGCGTCGGGACATTTTCAACAGCTGTACACATTTTTGAGCCGTTTATTACATAATTTACAGTTAAACATGAATTGGTAGGGATTTAATGTTTTATACATTTGTCTATAGTGATGTTGACAAAGTGGGAGCTGATCATGTAGATTTCTGGCCTCTGGGCGCACCGTTGATTTCAATATGCTTTCTACGTCATGCACATTGGTCACTAATTTAGTTCTTAATTTTCCTTCTGAACAACATTCACTCATTCTGCCTGGCTGCTCACACAATTTGCATGCATCTGCACATGCACTTCCCTGATGGACCTCAGAAGACAGCTTTGCTGCTGAATCACTTTCTTGATTCCTCCGGATCCGGGGTTGCATGATCAATTTTATGCAGATTTAGCTACTTGTAATTATGTCTATAGGGACTCTTATGGAGCTATTGATTATACAATGCAAATACTTACCTCACTGATAGCTTCTTTGCAGATATCTAGCAGCTGGAGGAACGCGAATTTGATAGATTGAACGATTATAGCGAATTTTGTACTGACATGCTAATTAAATTACACGAATAATTAACCACATTTTTATTCGATTGTATCTCATTTTCTATTTGAAAGAACAACTTCGAACAAAGCAAATAAAGAATATCTACAATATTTAATGCACACAAAGAGAGAAAACACTAATAGCTGCTGAAAAGTTAGTCTGATGAGTTGTATGCAGCCTATTCTTTTATGACCTTCGAGCCGTTTCCACTCGTTCTCTGCAGTTGTGAGGGCTGTAGATTCGGTTCTTGCTGTATAGTATAGAGAAATAACATAGGTACATGAATCTCGGGTCAATCACTTTACACGAATAAAGATCACCAAGTAATAGCGCAAGAAATCGGCTAATGAAAATCGCTGTTCGGCGCCTGGAGCTGGACCCGCCCCGAGTTCGTAAATTAAAAACGCGTGAAAATTTCTCTTGGCCACACAACTGCTATAGACTTAGTACCGGACTCTATAAACAGGCATGACAGCAAACAGTTACCTCGCATCTTCAGTATTGCTTTGCAAAAGAAGCATAGATATGCGAGAAGTCAGAGACTTTGGTGGGCCCAGCTTGCCGCGGCGAGTACAACGATGACGTTCTCACTCCGCTCAAATGGGCGTCGATGCTGGCGCCGGCGCAGGATCGAGAGGTTAGGGCTAGGCTAGCTAGGCTATAGCTAGCTAGCTGTACTGCAGCCTAGGCCGAGGGCCGGCTGGCTCCAATGCAAGGCTGTACTGTACTCGAACTTCGCAACTTGATTCGTGATCGATGGCCGGTAGGCCGTGCCCAGCGCGTGCGAGTGCGAGGTGCATCTCCATGGTTACCATGTTTTTGCACACGGCCCTACGGCCCTACCGTTCTGACCAATCGGGTGCGTTATGACACAAAATGTCACTTTCTGAAAATATTTTTCGTTGTATATGTGACCGGATTTGAGAAAACCATCCGTATGGGATCCGCGTGCGATTCGCACAATGCGCGTTTTTAGTAGCTCAGGTCTAAATTTGTCAAAGTCCAGATTTTGTCATATACATGTCGAACAACCCTTCTTCTAACTGTTGCCGTCTTCTACGGAGGCTAGTCGTGCTATACGAAGGCGAAATAAGCCTTCCTTTTGACCCACCTAGTCGGCACAGCCACCGTACACGGAGCCCGTTGCTATGGGCGGTAATTAGAATTCTCTACCTAGATACAGCTAGATTCATCGATCTACTGTACGTTCGCTTACCTTTTTAGCTTCTTGGGCATCTAAGAACAATCGCCTGTCCTTGTCAACAACGAAATTCAACTCTTGCTCGATCTTTACGTTCATTTCGAACGGCTCCACCCAGGTCCATTTAATTGATTTCCGGGTCACGCGTAGTATGCGGAAACGCCATACGCATGCATAGCAACGCCTTTAGACCGTAATTTCTCGATTATTGGGGGTGTGGCGCGATCATAAACAAAGCGCTGTATCTCCACAACGAAGTGCGCGATCGGCCTAAGACTTGAACGCGGGTTAGCTCTATGGTAGAGCTTATCAACCATGCATCAAACTCAATTTTCTGAAAAAATCCCATACGGAGGGTTTTCCCAAATCCGGTCACATATGTGACCGTATCTGACAAAACCCGGCATATGGGATCCGCGCGCTATTAGCGCAATGCGCGTTTTTAATACCTCAAGTCAAAAAATGTCAAAGTCGAGATTTTGTCATATACATGTCGAACAACCCTTCTTCTAACTGTTGCCGTCTTCTACGGAGGCTAGTCGTGCTATACGAAGGCGAAATAAGCCTTCATTTTGACCCACCTAGTCGGCACAGCCGCCGTACACGGAGCCCGTTGCTATGGGCGGTAATTAGAATTCTCTACCTAGATACAGCTAGATTCATCGAACTACTGTACGTTCGCTCACCTTTTTAGCTTCTTGGGCATCTAAGAACAATCGGCTATCGTTGTCAACAACGAAATTCAACTCTTGCTCGATCTTTACGTTCATTTCGAACGGCTCCGCCCAGGTCCATTTAATTGATTTCCGGGTCACGCGCGCGTGCCTAGCAACGCCTTTAGACCGTAATTTCTCGATTATTGGGGGTGTGGCGCGATCGCAAACAAAGCGCTGTATCTCCATAACGAAGCGCACAGTCGCTCTGAAACTTGAACGCGGATTAGCTCTATGTTAGAGCTTATCAACCATACATAAAACTCAACTTTCACAAAAAATCCCATATGCCGGGTTTTCTCAGAGACGGTCACATATAGTATAATAACAAGCTAATTCTAACTGTATGTGTGAATGATGAATTGTTGTACTGAACGTACATGTACACATACGTGTGCATGTGATGTACTGAGTAGAATAATAATTGTGTTCAGTTAACATTATTCATGTACATAATTACAAGAGTAAAGACTTCAGAGCGGAGTATGAGAGGCTTCATGAACTCCAAGCTCTAGTGCCACATGGAACACCACTTATTGCGTGTACTGCTACCGCAACACGAAATATCAAGCAATAATTTCTAGTCTTGAGATGTACAGTTGTGAGTCAGTGATGACATCATCAGATCGTTCAAACATTTACTACGAGGTCCAGCCACGCACTGAGATTGGTGATAATCTGCATTTTTGCTTGATAGTCTGAAACAGTTGCGAAACCAGGCTCCTAGAGCTATTGTTTACTGCTGTTCATTGAATACCTGTGCCGAGATCTATGCTATTTCCACTTTGAGCTTGGGGAGAATGCATACTTTCCTGATGGAGCAGTCAGAATAAGTGATAATCGTTTATTTAGAATGTTCCACTCCAGCACTCCCCAACATAATAAGGTCATTCTAAGGAGTCTGACACGAAATAATGGTGTTGTACGTGTAGTTTTTGCCACTGTAGCTTTAGGAATGGGGGTGAATATTAATGATATCTTGAATGAGTGTGAGTGTAGCATTGTAGCTGAGGCATACGTTCAAGTGATTGAGGCGTGTGTACACCTGTAACAATTTCAATTAATGACATTGTGTATTTGCTATATTGCTACACAAATGTATACAGTATGTACACATTTCTATTAATGGTGGAAAAGTATAGCAGTTCAGTACCGTACAGTGGGAAATTTTTGTTGGTGCTAATTTTCGTATGATTGACCAAAGCGCCCTTAGACTAAATTTTAGTATTTTTTTAATTTCGTATGCTTGCAGTGAAAGATTGCGCGCGCGCATGCGCAGCTCGCAACGCTAGCTAGGCCACGCCCGATTGCGTGACAATGGCATCTTGTCGATTGAAGCGATGGTGAGAGGCTACCATGACTCTACAAGAGTATTAAATTTGGACTGCTGCCATTGGCGAAGAATTCGAAGCCTTGGCAAAGAACCGATACCGAGACATCGTTAGCACCTGCAGCTGCGCTAGCGACTGCGTGTGGTGTAGGTCAAAGGTCGCACTCACTAGAAAAAAAATTTCGTAGGTTAAAATTTTCGTACTTTTTATTTTCGTATAAGGGATGGAGCATACGAAAATTAGCACCATACGAAAATTTCCCGCTATATGGTATATGCTAATCTTTTTCTATTATCACTGTTTGTACATGTACCAGTGTACCTGTTTGTTCACATGTGAAGTAAACAAAAGAAGAGATAAAATGGACTGCACACCTTTCATTTCCCAGTTTCTCTCCTTTAGGATCACTGCTGCTGCCATGCAGATGCCTGGATTATGTGTATCTCCTACTTTGGATTTGTTTCGGTGATCACCAAGAAAAAACAATTATGGACAAGAGCTGAAAGAAAGTAGGGGCCTTGTTCTGCAAATCTTCTACAAAAACCTTCCAATTAAAATCAGCTAGCCGAGCTTGTAGTATTTTCCGATACACTGAAGACTTAGGTTGGCACTGACATAATTGGCTACATTCTGAATCAATCTGGGCTACAAACTGCTTGAACAGCAATTAACGTAAGTTATCATGACCCATTATGCTCTTAGCTATTGATGGGAGGTGCCCGCCAGCAAGAGCTCATCCAATCTTGGTCTCAGATTGTGGTAGTACTGTTGTCCATGGGATAACTCTGCTTGGGGTGGTTATAGTGACCTAGACGTACACATGCAATCCGGTAATTGATCTTAATTCGCAGCCAATAGTAGAATTATAGCCTTACTGTGACTTCTTTCTTGAAGAAAGGGGCTGGGGAGTGTGGCCTTGCATGTTGTGTTGTTAGAGGCATAGAATTCTCATCTAGTTCCGTCCAGGGCGGGCCCTTTTATACCCCGCCTCCTCGTTTAATGGCCTCGAGACACAGTATTTACAACAGAAGTATTACAGGTGTGGTGTCGTTACCACTAAGAGGCTGCTAACTAGCTAGCTACCTAATTGTACTCACAAGTGGTGAGCCTACCTAGCCTATCTAGTACTCAGTCACAGACAGAGGGGCGGAATAACTTATTAAAAGAGACGTTGACATACAATAAGGACTGACAACTGACAGAACTGAACAAAACAGGAAATATAATCACTTAATACTAACACAAATTAGGGGGTGTGTGTGTCAACCACACATCCTGTGTAACTACCACATTCCTGCCTCCTTAATGAGGAAGCTCACAAAAATGAATAATTTAACTAAAATAAGGGTGCCTGCAGCAGTGTGTTTGCACAAATCAGAAAAGTGTCAAGTGAAGTGTGATGTGCACAAATCAATATGAGAATATGATACAAGCAAATAACCCTTACATGATTAGTTCCAAAACCAGCAGGGTCATACGTATGAGGAGCTTGCCTAGCTCTGGTAGGGTAACAGCTTGGCAGGGTGGATGACTGTTCAGTGTCAGGTGGACTAGTCTCCTCAGTTGGATTATGATGACTATCTGCTCTTGGTTCCTCGGGTAAACTGCTGTCAGCTGGATCTTCCATATTTGGATCAGTCCCAGGACTACTGACTTCTGAAGCAGTCTCAAATGTGTCTGAATCAATCTCTGAGTTAGGATTCTCAGTCAGTTTCTTGAGTTACTTGAGGAGCAGGTGACAATCAGTCTTTGATTTGATCTGCACGTCTTTTCCACCTTTGACCATGGTCACTTTCAACCAGGTAAGTAATTGGACCAATAACTCAGTAGCTGGTATCCAGTCTGGACATTCACAATGGTTTCAAACCATGACTCTGTCTCCAGCAATCCACACTCTAGAATGAGACCTGTCGTGCGCTGACTTCTGTTGAGATTGCTTGTCCAGCACAGACATCTCACAACTTGGTTGCAGCAGGCTTAGTCGAGTCCTGAGTTCTCTCTGAAAGAGGAGTTTGCAAGGAGGTACTCCTGTAGTTGCATGTGCAGCGGATCGGTAGGTAAGGAGATCTGAAGACAGTCTGGCATAAAGATCGACCATCCTTAGTAGATGCTTTCAAGCTCTGTTTCAGTGATTGGACAAACCTTTCGGCTTACCCATTTGAAACTGGGTGAAACGGTGCACTCTTCACATGTTTGATTCCATTGCGTTTGGTGAACTTGTCAAACTCTTCAGCGATGAATTGTGGACCATTGTCCGTGATGATCTGTTCTGGTATACCATGTACTGAAAACCATTCACGCAGAACATTCAACATCTTGGAAACTGTGGTAGTAGTCATTACTCTCACTTCAGGCCACTTGAGTAAGCATCAACACATACTAGGAACGTCACTCCTTGGAAAGGACCGGCAAAGTCAAGATCAACTCTCTGGAGGGCCATATCCATGGATGTAGTGGCGCAGCTGAAGGTGATCCTTTCACAGCTTGGCACAACTGACAAGATGTTGCTAACTGCTCCAAGTCCTTGTCAAGCCCTGGCCACCACATGTAACTGCGAGCAACAGACTTCATACGTGTCACCCCTGGATGGTCCTTGTGGTGAAGCTCTTCCATGAGCTCATCTCTCAATCTGTGGGGGATGATGACTCGAATTCCCCAGAGTAGACACCCCTCCTTCACCGTTAACTCGTTTCGTCTGTCGGAGAAGGGACGCAAGTACTGTGGTACTTGATGTGGCCAACTTCCTTTCGTATAGCGGTACACTTTTCTTAGGATTTGATCTGAGTGAGTTGTGGCTCGTAGCTGATGTACTGTGGCAGGCAGTGCTTCCATCTGCAAGATGTTCAAAATCTTGGAGTCATTGTTTGACTCTTCAGGGGGGACATCACTTAATGGCAGGCGAGATAAACCATCGGCATTACCATGGTCTCCTGTAGGACGAAATTCAATCTCATAATGATATGCAGACATAATCCAAGACCACCTTTATAGTCTGGCAGCAGCGAGCGGCGGAATACCCTTTTTCAGAGAGAGGATAGCAGTAAGGGGCTTGTGGTCAGTAATTATGGTGAATGACCGACCGTAGAGGTACGAATGAAAACGCTTCACTCCAAAAATCAACGATAACGCCACGTGAGGCAAAAGCCACAGGACGTTCTGTGCCGTTGGGTAGCACATGTGCGATCACGGCTCCGATTCCACACGCAGAAGCATCTCCAGCCATGCGGATGGGCAAATCGGGATTGTAGTGCATGAGGATATCTGAAGAGATGAGTGTCTGTTTGGCGAGTTCAAAGCTCTTTTGACACATTTCAGCCCATTTCCATTTGGCATCTTTTCGAAGGAGATCATTTAAGGGAGCTAGGATGGTTGCGGCATTCGGAATGAACTTTCCATAATAATTAATCAGACCCGGGAACAAACTTAACTCCTGGATATTCTTGGGAGCTGGAGCATCCATTATGCCTTTCAACTTCTCCCTTGTAGGGTGGAGTCCCCTGCATCAATGCGATGACCTAGAAAAATCACACTCAACTGAAGGAAACGACATTTGGACTTCTTCACGTGAATGCCATGTTGTAGGAGGTGTTGCCAGACTTCCTCCAAATGCTCCAAATGCTTTTCTGTGGACTTGCCAGTGATAATGATGTCATCAATATAGCAAGCTACTCCCTCAACTCCCTGAAGTATCGTATCCATGATCCATTGCAGGGGCCAACGCAATCCCGAAGGGGAGCCTAGTATACTGGTTTAGGCCCTTGTGCGTGTTTATTGTCACGAATTTCCGGGACTCTTCATCCATGATTAGCTGATTATACGCATGACTCAATCGAGGGTAGTTGCCTCCAGCAAGGGTAGCGAAGATGTTGTCTGGCTTGGGCAAGGGATATTGATCGACATCCAGCACCGGGTTGATAGTCACCGTACAGGCGTAGCTGGCCATCAGGTTTGGGCACAGTGACAACAGGTGCTGCCCACTGACTGTAGTTGGTTTTCTCTAACACTCTATCCCATTCCAATTGATCTAGTTCACTCTCAACACGTTCCTTCAATGCCAGGGGGACCAATCGAGGCTTGAAAAACTTCAGTGAGGCTCCAGGTGTGAGACTGAGCTTTGGCGGTGAAGGGTGTTATAGTGCCCAGCGTCTCACTGAAAACTTCCTGGTACTGCTCTTGAAGTGCAGCAACTCGACTCTTTACACTAGCGGTTGTGGCAGACACTTTCCCAATCTTTCTCCAGTCCAATCTCACAACTCTCAGCCAGTCATGACCCATTAGACACGGACCGGACCCAGATACGAGGAGCTTCAAACTCTTATGATGCTGCTGACATCCACAGTTATGGTGCCTTTCACGGGGATCTGCTCGCCAGTGTAGGTCTTGAGGATGATGCCAGTAGGTTGCAGCATGCAGTGGGTGAGAAGTGGGGATACAGCTGACTCTGGCGCCACGAAGACAGCTGGTCCAGTATCCACCTCCATGGTGAGGGGTTGCCCATTAACCTCCAGCTCTGCCTTGTAGGGAGGGAAAGACTTATTCTGGACCACAAACAGCGATTCTTCTTGACTGTCTGAGGTCTGTAGAGGACACCCGCTTTGTTTTCTTAGCTTGCCCTTTGGGGTGTTTCCCTACTTGCTTTGATTGGCACACTGGTGCGATATGCCCTATCTTTCCACACTTGTGGCATGTAGCTGATTTAACTTTACAATGTATGTTTCTGATCATGGTTTCCTCACCCACAGGGTTTGGCAGGTGCGTCAATAGCCAGCACGGCTTCCTTTGAGCTCCTTAGCCTGCTTAGTGGCAGCTTCCATTCCTTGTGAAATTTCCACAGCACGTTAATTTGGCCTTTGTTAGCAAAACTTTCTGAATATTATCGCTCTGCATACCACACACTAGTTTATCACGCAAAGCTTCAGTGAGGAAGGTACCAAATTTTCATCTGCATTCGCCAGTCTTCTGATCACGTCGATAAAAACGAAAATGCTCCGCTATTATGATGGGCTCCGGGTCAGTGTTTCTTCATCAATTCGACCAATTCATCGTAGGTTTGGTCCTTCGGAAGTTCCAGAGAAACGAACCCACGAAGAAGCGTGTAATGCGTGGAACCAAGGACGGTCAGCAACGTTGGAACCACTTTGTCCATCTCGATGGAGTTCGCTGATATGAGCATCTGGAATCGCTCCAGGTAAGCTGTGACTGTTTCTTTGTCAGGATAAAATTCCTGCATATGACCAATGGTCCGAGTAGCAGCCATGATTAGGGACTTGCACTGATCCCGTCCTCGTCGCCAGTTGTGGTGTCGTTACCTCAAAGAGGCTGCTAACTAGTTAGCTACCTAATTGTACTCACAAGTGGTGAGCCTACCTAGCCTAGCTAGTACTCAGTCGCAGACAGAGGGGGCGAATAACTTTTTATTAAAACAGAGACATGGACATACAATGAGGACTGACAACTGACAGAACTGAACAAAACAGGAAATACAATCATTTAATACTAACACAAATGTGACCTGATTTGGGAAAACCCTCCGTAATGGGATTTTTTCAGAAAATTGAGTTTGATGCATGGTTGATAAGCTCTACCATAGAGCTAACCCGCGTTCAAGTCTTAGGCCGATCGTATCCTTGGTTGTGGAGATACAGCACTTTGTTTGCGATTGCGCCACACCCCCAATAATCGAGAAATTACGGTCTAAAGGCATTGCTATGCACGCGTATGGCGTTTCCGCATACTACGCGTGACCCGGAAATCAATTAAATGGACCTGGGCGGAGCCGTTCGAAATGAACGTAAAGATCGAGCAAGAGTTGAATTTCGTTGTTGACAATGAGACGATTGTTCTTAGATGCCCAAGAAGCTAAAAAGGTGAGCGAACGTAGTTGATAGATGAATCTAGCTGTATCTAGGTAGAGAATTCTAATTACCGCCCATAGCAACGGGCTCCGTGTACGGCGGCTGTGCCGACTAGGTGGGTCAAAATGAAGGCTTATTTCGCCTTCGTATAGCACGTCTAGCCTCCGTAGAAGACGGCAACAGTTAGAAGAAGGGTTGTTCGACATGTATATGACAAAATCTGGACTTCTACAAATTTGGACCTGAGCTACTAAAAACGCGCATTGCGCGAATCGCGCGCGGATCCCATACAGAGGGTTTTCCCAAATCCAGTCACAAATTAGGGTGTGTGTGTGTCAACCACACATCCTGTGTAACTCTACCACAACAGGGAGCACTTCAGCTATGTGGTACGTATTAATTTCCAATGTTTTAATATAAGAACCAGTTGAACGTGTACTTGGACGTTATCTTAGAGAAAAGATGGGAAGTCAATTGAAATCAAAGACCACTGTTACGATAATCATACCTTTGCACCAGTCTTTACAAAACTCTGCCGAGAGTGGATATTGTTAGAGCAGGTAAGCTTGATAATGTCACCTTTTATATGTGACCATAGATAAGGGAAGGGGGGAGGGGGATAGGAAGCGGATAATGTGAGCAATATACTCGTGTATAAATAGGCGTGCTTCACAAACGCGAATTGACCCAGAGCGCTAAAATTTTTTTCACACTAGCTTGCTCCCCTCTCATACAGCCACTGCTCTGTACCAGATATTGCTGCTCGCGAGTGAAAGAACTGCTGTCTGCTTCGTGCCATTGGCGATCATCCGTAGTACCTGTTGGTAGGTTTGCCTTTGTGTACCCCTTACAGCTAAAGTGACCCAGCATTACTGCTATAAATTGTATCTAACTGTTTAGCATCATGATCTGCAATTAATGCACAATTAGATAAAATTACTGTGACAACTCTCCCTCCCCACGTTCTCAATAATGTAAAGATATTGGTCGTTTTGTGTACCTGTAGAGTGAAATTTAAGGCATTATTTATCACTTCCACGATGGAATTAGTTGCTTAAAGTGTAGACATAGCTAAACATGTTAACATCAGTATAGTTAATGCATACTTTACAATACACTACACAGATTAGGATATCAAACCCAAGCCACAATGCCACGCAGACTGCGTTTCACTAATACTAAGAACTATGAAAGAAAAAGGCAGGTTAAGAAGAGCTTGCAAAAATTTGCAGTCAAGAGCAAACCATAGCCACCGCCGCCAACATCAGGGAACTTTGTGATAGTGTGCTCCCTTCTGGATGGAATAGCTTGTCAAACGACTCTGTGATGAAATTCGACTATGTAAAGTATCGAGTCAAACTGGTACATCCTCTGAACCACTGAAAGTTTCAAACAGTATTATCGTTAATTCTGATATGACATGGAATGTGTACGTCCATGGAAATCAAGTTTCTTGCCATAGAAACACCCCATTCTCCAGAACAGATAAATTATCCACTGAGTCACTACAATCCTTGATTAGCGTAGTTGATGGTGCCACTGTGTGCCCAAAAAATCCCAAAAGAAGTTTATTCATAATTATGGTTACAGCCCAAAAAGGAGTTCTAAAATCCACTGGTGGAAAGCAAATAGCTGCATTTGATGATGCATTTCAAGTATCACTTAACGATGAAGTTTATCAACAGACAATACGTACCACTAACTGCGGCTTAGTTCATGGAGCAAAGTGTCAAGCATGTACGTACACATTATCGATCTCATCTTAGAGTAATGCATAGTCGATCACACAATAAAGGCAAGGTATCGAAGTTAAGCCACAACCGCTATCTGAAGACTCCTCAGAAGCATGAAAAAATGAAGTGCCTTCCTATTCAGCTGAACGGAAAGTAAAAAAGCTATTAAATCATTTGTGACTGGATTTGGGAAAACCCTCCGTATGGGATTTTTTCAGAAAATTGAGTTTGATGCATGGTTGATAAGCTCTCTCTTGATGAGAACCTACATACTGACTTATAGTAAGGAGTAAATTATTTCCTGAAGGTAGCTTTAGAAGGTTATTCTGGGATGAACAGTTGAAGATGGCCAAGCTAAAAGTTGCGAACATCCGGATTTCTGAAATGGCCATCCTAGAGAATCCTTCGTGATTACACTCATTTTATCAAAACTGAGCCTGATTTTCAAGGTGAGTTTGATTCTATGCTTGTTCGTAAAGCGAAACTCTGATTTACCCGAGTGGAGGAGACATGTAATTTTGCTTCTCGATGAAATGAAAATCAAAGAAAAACGGATCGAAAAGTCGGTTCGTGAAACTTGGCGAAGTCAACGACCAGCTTGCAAAGTTTGAGAGAGAAGGTTCAAATGACACCGAACTATCTGGTGTTAAGGTGGCAACTCACATATTGACTTTAATGGTTTGAGGAATTTTTTTTTCGATTGAGGTTTCCATATGCACATTTCCTGACAACAGTTATTACCGGTACTGGTGATTTCATATTCCTTATCGTTTGGGAGGCAATAGAAAGACTGGAACGACTTGGTTTCAAGGTACTTGTCATAACAGCAGACGGTGCCTCAGCTAATGGGGATTTTTTTCGGATGCACCATGAAGGTAATAAGGATGATATATGTGACCGGATTTGGGAAACCCTCCGTATGGGATTTTTTCAGAAAATTGAGTTTGATGCATGGTTGATAAGCTCTACCATAGAGCTAACCCGCGTTCAAGTCTTAGGCCGATCGCGCGCTTCATTGTTGAGATAGAGCGCTTTGCTTACGATCGTACCACACCCCCAATAATTGAGAAATTACGGTCTAAAGGCGTTGCTATGCACGCGTATGGCGTTTCCGCATACTACGCGTGACCCGGAAATCAATTAAATGGACCTGGGCAGAGCCGTTCGAAATGAACGTAAAGATAGAGCAAGAGTTGAATTTCGTGGTTGACAACGACGGACGATTGTTCTTAGATGCCCAAGAAGCTAAAAAGGTGTGCGAACGTACAGTAGTTTGATGAATCTAGCTGTATCTAGGTAGAGAATTCTAATTACCGCCCATAGCAACGGGCTCCATGTACAGTGGCTGTGCCAACTAGGTGGGTCAAAATGAAGGCTCATTTCACCTTCTTATAGCACAACTAGCCTCCGTAGAAGAAGGGTTGTTCAACATGTATATGACAAAATCTGGACTTTGACAAATTTCGACCTGAGCTACTAAAAATGCACATTGCGCGAATCCCATACGGAGGGTTTTCCCAAATCCGGTCACATATTCCATACCTTTCTTGTGTGCCCATGGCCATAAGAATGAGACCAGCAATTACGCACCGTTTTCAGGAGCATATGTTCAAGTCTTACGCCGATCGCGCGCTTCGTGGAGATACATCGCTTTGTTTGCGATCATGCCACACCCCCAATAATCGAGAAATGACGGTCTAAAGGCGTTGCTATGCACGCGTACGGCGTTTCCGCATACTACGGGTGACCCGGAAATCAATTAAATGGACCTGGGCGGAGCCAATCGAATTGAACATAAAGATCGAGCAAGAGTTGAATTTCATTTGTTGACGACAGCTGATTGTTCTTAGATGCCCAAGAAGCTAAAAAGGTGAGTGAACGTACAGTAGTTCGATGAATCTAGCTGTATCTAGGTAGAGAATTCTAATTAGTGCCCATAGCAACGGGCTCCGGGGTACAGCAGCTGGGCCGACTATGTGGGTCAAAATGAAGGCTTATTTCGCCTTTATATAGCATGACTAGCCTCCATAGACAATGGCAACAGTTAGAAGAAGGGTTGTTCGACATGTATATGACAAAATCTGGACTTTGACAAATTTCGACCTGAGCTATTAAAAACGCGAATCGCGCACGGATCCCTTACAGGTTTTCCCAAATCCGGTCACATACATTACAAGACCAAAAATCCATAATTATGCTGAAGATGACCAGAATGTACACTTCGTGTTGGACATTCCACATCTGATGAAAACGGTGCGTAATTGCTGGTCTCATTCTTATGGCCATGGGCACACAAGAAAGGTATGGTATGTATGGTATGGATAAGTGCTTGATCCCTGATGTGTGTATGTACACAACATGCAGATCAAAGGCCAAGATATTAGCTGGAAACATCTGGAATTCTTATATGATGCAATAACATCCTTGAGACAGCAATCAGGGGGACAGTCGTTAAAAAAGGTCTCAATAGAGCATATCAAACTCACCTTGTACTCAAGAATGCGTGTCAATCTGGCTGCTGAGGTACGCGATTACTTGTAAGCCATCCTTTTTTGCTTGTATAGTCCTGTAGTACATGTATGTCAGGGTCATGTGATCTGCACCTGGTGTGATTCGGTTACATCATAATGTAATTTAATGACATTATAGGTTTTAAGTAAATCTGTGGCAAATGCAGTTATATGGTGATGCTAAAACATCAGAAACAGTGAAGTTCTGTTGCATTTTTGATAAGTTCTTCGACTGTTTACATGTTAGAAACAACTCCGAGTACATCAAAAAGAAAAAGCCCAATCGGAAGCCTTACACAGATCCAGAAGATGAAAGACTGAACAGTGGCGTGTCCAGGGGGGGGGCTCCGGGTGCTCAAGCACCACCCTCAGCTCTGGCACAATAGCCAGATCAGTTGCTCAGTGGCAACTGTTTATGCTGATAATTAACAACTGGTAGCCAGAACCAACGATGAACTTACTATCCTCTAAAATTCACTTTAACAACTCTTTCTCGTTGCTACATAGCCAAAACAGCCCACTGTGTCAGTCAGCTACCTTCAAGAACACGTTAGCAAGGTGTGCAATCAACGTTTTTGGGGGTGTGGCTAAAAATTTTGCGCGTACGCTTAGCACGCGATCGGCTTACCACCTCCTTCCTTTAAATCCTGGACACACCACTATTGAAGATACGTTAATTAGTGTATCATCATCTGTCTCCACCATATGAAATTAAGAATTTCTTGATTATCTTAGTGATTGGGAAGAGAGTGTAGAGGCTCGAGAAGATGTTGACGATGCTGATAAAGCTATGATGTTGCTGAGTGCACAGACTTCATATGTGACTAAATTTGGGAAAACCCTCCGTATGGGATCTGCGCGCGATTCGCGCAATGCACGTTTTTAGTAGCTCAGGTCAAAATTTATCGAAGTCCAGATTTTGTCATATACATGTCAAATAGCTCTTCTAACTGTTGCCGTCTTCTATGGAGGCTAGTCGTGCTATATGAAGGCGAAATAAGCCTTCATTTTGACCCACCTAGTCGGCACAGCCGCCATACACAGAGCCTGTTGCTATGGGCGCTAATTAGAATTCTCTACCTAGATAGTTAGATTTATCGAACTACTGTATGTTCGCTCACCTTTTTAGCTTCTTGGCTCTCAGCGGAAAAAGACTTTGGTATAGACTTCTTTAAATCCAGATGAATGATCTTTAGCAGCTGTTCACTTGCAAATTCAGGAAATTTGTTCCCTGCATCCTCCCATGAAATAGCGTTTGTCAACTGTACAAATACGACACGTAGGACCTGAGCCTTGCCAGAGTGGTACAGCACTCACCTTTCCAGTTTTATGCCTTGCCTATATACACTCGAGTTGTCTCTCAGATCGATGGTGCATTGCAGGCGTATGCGCATGCGCATGACGACCATTACCTTACGCGTTAAAAATTTAACTCTCTCCTCACTGAAATGATCACCCCACAAACATATATATATATATATATATATATACATATAAAACCGCTTCCTGTACCTCGTGTATTCGGGGCTCGCTCAGGCTCGCCCCGAATTAATGTATATACAGGGTGAAGCATGTGGTATGGTATGTACTACAATGTATGTTTATGAGGTACCATTAACAATCATGACTTCTAAAATCAATGATTACAGTTTCATGCACTAACTAAACATATCAGACATACATCCATCCGGAATAATTGCTCGTTTGCAGGATTCCTTCCAGGCTGTCGTTATCTTGGGTGTCTCATCAGTCAGTGATTTTTGATTTTGACTCCATTGCATAGAGTCTTGCATGGCAAGCTTCAATCTAGTATAAAAATAAGTACTGTATAGCAGGTAATTCTTTAAACTTAATTTAGTGCACGCAAACCTATGGTGGTAACCACAACGCTGATGGTACGATCGATTACATTTCCCCCTTGCACATGCTTGTGCGGGGGTAAACAACCCTGTACCAAATATTGCCATAAAGAGTTTAGTAGGCATAGAATGTGCAATGATGGGTATATTTTTTAATTCAGAATGACAAATTTATTATATATACCATATTTCCTCGAAATCTCGCCGCACCTCAAAATCCCGCCGCACCTATGAGGATGTAGGTTCCAATAAACGCCACCCTCGAAATCTTGCCGCATGGAAAAGGATCGTCGGATTCGAAGTACACGGAATGCAGGCGCACGCGCGCGATTCACACTATCAAAAGCAGGCGCAAGGCGGGTGAGTGGACTAGTCGCCACCCTCGAAATCTCACCGCAGGGTGCAGCGACTTGAAATTTAAATCTCGCCGCGGCAAGATTTCGAGGAAATACGGTATATAGTCCTTGTCATCCCTGAAGGCGCAATAAACATAATACCGTATAGCGGGAAATTTTCAAGGGAGAAAAACTTTCGTGGATCGATAGGAAAGGATCATTTCGCGGAGAAAACTTTCGCGGAATGCTAAAACTGATCGCATAATGGGTGTGGCATACCTAGAATTTCGTAGAGAAAATTTTCGTGGATGGCTGAAAAATCGCGAAATTCGTGAAAGTTTTCTCCCTCGAAAATTTCCCGCTATACGGTATTATGTTCTGAGGGTAGCTACTTAAATCCTCACTAGGACATACTGTTGTGATATACTAAAATTAACTCACCAGATCACGGTGGGTCAACTTGTGTACAAAATGGCTATTTAAATTATGACGTTGTGCAAGCCTTAAGGCTTCCTCATCAGATAGACCCAGATAGACTTCAGCCATTGCAACAGTGAAGTAGGATTGTTAGGGTGCTCCTCTGTGAGCTGAATTTTCGCCAACATTGTGTGCAGCCCCCCTAACACTTCACATTTGTACACATCTTTGTATCTGGGATTGAAGTCGTCCACACCTTTGCACAACACCACCATAGGGGTAGCACCAGGTGCTGCTGTATCACTGAGCATTTTCTGTTTCAAATTCCTAACAAACATTGGATCCGGGTCTCTGATTAGCTGATATTCTTTTGGAGGCTGTACAAGCTGCTTTAATGGCAGTTGCATGAGACCTGCAAATTTCACAGCTGCTGCATGTCAGTTACCTTAAGGTTATTGGTACTAGTATTTGATATTTCTGCGGATTGACCCAATTTTTTTCCCCCTTAAATTTTAATTGTAGTATTAACTACACCCAACCATACTGATATAGAAGATTGTGTACCACAGCATATTCTGCGTAACAAAATATACTTAATTTAAAATCAATTGTACCTACAAGTATGTAATAATTGCTACCACACTACATATAATATGGTCTACAAATGAAGATTCTTAACCGAACAGTTAAGTCACTTCATGGTCTTCATTGATAGCGTATCTTTTAATTTATATGGGGCGAATGTGGGAGGGGGACATGTATAGGTGAGGCATTTTGAGATATGATAAGAGCTCGTAGTAGATAGAACCCTTGTGTAGGCAGCATATTAAATCAATTGGTTTAATTGAAAGTTTATGAAGCGTACATATGCATTAAAAATATTTCAAGTGGCAGAAGCAGGGGCGCCAGGAGCATATGCCCCCTCCCCCCCAAAGCAGCCTGAAGTAGGAACAGTGCCCCCTCCAGAGCCACTGAAGCAGTACAAAAACATCCTATCAATACAATGACCATCGTTAAACCTCACCGCAAAGCGCAGGTGGAGGGTTACTGCAATTGTTAATTTGTACATCTCCGTACCCTCCTGTGCTAAATGGTAAGGGTTATGAGAGAAATGAAGTATATGCATTCGAGGTAGCTCTATCTACCCCAGCATAAAGGAATAGTAGTCATGTTAAGTCCTGCCCAGTAGTGTAGTAGTTTACTTGCTGCTGTCTGTGTTTACAAGGCACCTACCTCAGCTACATGACTGATTGCCATTCTGTGCTTTGCTAATCACTTATCAGTGACAGTATAAACTGGTAGTGGCTCTCAAAATTAATGCAGTGTAGGTATGTCACAGTTGCTTTCAGCTTATAAAGTGACATAACCAGGTGCCTTCCCCCTAGTCATAGGTCATGCACTGACTCTGAAGAGAACAGCATGATCCTATCGTTACCATGCATACACACTATCATAATACATGCACATGAGTCATGCATGCATGTAGTGGTGAGGGTTCTGCACTCAAGTGTATATATTTATTGTTTGATTTTGAACAAGTATAAAAACAACTGAATAAAATTGAAGAATGAAGTAGGGATGGCAGGATAAAAAAATACACAAACAAGAGATAATCGCATCTACTATACATCCCTATGTTTGCTTTTCTCAACTATTTTGCACCTATTAATGTCGATGTGTTTGTTGAGTGTGCTTTATGGGAGACATTTAGCTCAGGTTGTCACGATGGTTTGGGTTTGGGTTTATCAATTTTGATTCATTTGCATTATTATTGGTTATTTTTGCATCCCTCAAAAAGCAAGCGTTGGGATGTATAGTAGATGCGATTATCTCGTTTTTGTACTTTTTGATCCTGCCATCCCTACTTCATTCTTCAATTGTTTTTATACTTGTTTCTGTACTTTTTTAATACACTTAGTGTAATTTATCAATGCAATCTTGCATGGTTTGCTCACAATTTCTGTCCAGTGCAATAAGTGGAAGATGGGAGGTGCCAAAGTTTGCAAATTTCGTAGCCACGCCCCTCATTAACTTGCGTTCATATGCCTTGTATTATGATGAAGCAGGCTGACAAAGAAGACTACTTTAGGTGGCCCAAGTCGTGATGAGACTCTTCTGCTTAGGGAGAAAACCAAATTCTAAGTTTTATTGTTGGCAGCAGCTATCTACCCGGCATAATTTTATGATCTGTATGTTACCGCTTCTCGAGTCTTGCTCCTTCGTATGATGGTATGATATCTATGATCGATCCAGCGGAGCACTTAGCTCGCCTATGCCTAGCGCGTTGCCATTCCTCGATCCTTGCACCTTCATATTCATATCCATGATCGATCCAGCGCGCCGTTGCACGCACTAGTGCTAGCGAGTGGCTACCTTGGTACAGTGGTTTAGCCTCGCCTAGTGCCTAGGGCCAGGCGCTGTCACATGACTTCACCACGGCAACACATTCCAAGCATGCGCATTGTATCACAAAATGGCGTATCATATACACCCAATCGTACTCGTATACATACGTCATCCCCCCCATTAGAATAATATAGAAAGCTATTGAAGCATTATTATACCTTTTCGACAGCGTTCAATTCTTTGATCAATTCCCTCACTCATGTAGTCACATTGCTTCTTGAATGATGAGGGGCCACATAATATTTCTGCATCAGATTCGGTGCTTGGAGATAAATCCGAGGTTGCGGCAGAGCGCTTTCGAGTAGACTGATCATTCTCGCTTCGTCTGGGCCCATCCTGAGAATTACTTGATTGACAAGATACACTGGTTTCAGTAGAAGCTGTAGAGCATTCACGGCTTGACATAGTGGATGTATCACTACTACGATGATCACCGATACCATTCTGTGTGATTTCAGTTTCCCACAAACTCTGCACTAGAAGCCACTTGCTTGAACATGGAGAATAGAGCTTTCGTGATTTTTTAGGCAGAGAACTATTCTTCCACTTTCACAAGTGAACTGCATAAATAATTTAAAAAATCACACCATAATAAATAGTTACAGTAGTAGCATGCATGCATGCATGGGTGCTTTGTGTACTCAAAATCCAATAATAATAATCGATATCATGAGCATGCCCTCAATACAGTAAAACAACTTAGAAGGGCACACTCCGAGGGACTGTACTTGCTTCCACACAGCTGCTCTTCCGGCACTTGCACAGATAAAATAGATCCTAAGGAATTCGTGGCAT
This sequence comes from Cliona cf. orientalis, assembly GCA_963930775.1. NCBI lineage: Eukaryota > Metazoa > Porifera > Demospongiae > Clionaida > Clionaidae > Cliona > Cliona cf. orientalis. The sequence goes on from OZ005689.1 coordinate 21,755,098, forward strand.
TTGGCTTCTTGAGAAGAGCACCGTCCGAACTCTTCAGAACTGTTTGGTATTCGCCATCCGCATTCGGTGAGAGGCAGCTATCCAAATACCATTTTTTTGGTTTTGTCATATCTCACTTCTTAAATTCACCGGTGGTAGACTATAGCTACTAGTTAGACCTGTTCTGCTTAACTGAATAGTTGCCGTTAATAAGTGCAGCTAGCTACTTGACACAGTTGTGGATGAAGGTCGAAAATATGGCAGCTGCAAAGAGTCAACAGACTAGACGAGGATAATTATTGCTATAGCGCTAATTAAGAGTTTCATGATGATAAGGGAAATAGCACATGCGTGTAGATCAAAATCACATGCATGACCCTTCAAATGCGCATGTGCAAAAGTGGCACACACGTGCGTTTATTATGCACGCATGCGCAATACCGAAGCAAAGTTTATCATCGTTTATATCAACAGGCATAGTAATTTGCGCGCCATATCAATGTCTCTGCAGTTAAAAGTCCAACAGCTGCATATATTCCTTCTCTACCAGTTCAAGTTTCTCTCAGTAGCTATAACGTTTGATATTGTATTGCAGTTTGTGTGCTATGTCTGCTTTCAACGTCGCCCGCGTATACGACGAGACGATTGCTAGTAAACACAGACGAATGGCCTCTACTCCGGAGGTAGAAGGCAGTGTTGTAATGAGGGATAGCCCTTCCTTTAGCAGCGTTTATGAATTTCCTCTCAGTGGAAAATGCGTGGATAGGACAATTGAAATAGGGAGTAGTGGAGATGAATGTTTCGCCGAAGAGCCGATATTTCCTAGCGAAAATGAACTTACGATGAACGATCACGAATCTGAAGACAGCAGTGAAACTAATAACAGTGATTCGGAAGGTTTTATTTACCCATCTGATCAAGAATTTCACGATGGATCGGACAGCAATGACGTTGACATTACTGCTGGATGCAGCACACCCCCCATATCTCAGTGTACTCTTGCGGAGTCACGGTCAATGCAGGATATTCGGTCCGAACTCGTAGATATTGGTGCAACACTTGTTAGTGGTTGTTGCCAACAGCAGTGTCTCACTCACTCCCAATGCAGTCTTGTCTGGATTCCCAACTAGGCAGGTGAATCTGCCCGCTGTGTGGCATTTCATCTGCCTAGTTGGGAATCATGGAAGGATGTGTATGTACGCTACTGCTCAGATATGTCACAGCAGCAACTCACATCAGAAGACACCGTACAGCTTAGCACGTTTTACAAGATTTGGAGTGATCATTTTGCAACATTTGTGATTCCAGAGGTAAATTATTTATACCAGTACATATCCTAGCTAGCCACCATATAGCTGTTAATAATATTATTGTTAGCTATCATATTATTGTTAGCTATCATATTATTTGCATGCAGAAAAACCGATTTGCCAAATGTGACATGTGTGAAACAAGTTGGAAAGAAAAGAGTATTTGGATAAGCAACAGCAAGTTGTACTGCGAGCAAAACTCGAAGAGCATCTGCAACGAGTTGAGTAAGTTTTGACTCAGTTTTTACTAACAATAGTGATACGATAGTCTGATTCAGCGCAGTCTTAATTATTATTACTATGTTCAGGCCAAGCCTATAAGTATTATTATGCTTGTCTGTGCTGATATAATAGTATTATAGCAGCCAATTGCAAACTGTATTAGAGTATCATAGACCCTTAAGCTTCCATTCATAATATCTTTTAAGTTGTTGATAACTAGATAGCAGCCAAACAATTAGCTTGTTGGTCCATACATGTATGTCATTCTAAGTTTGCATGTCTGATGGTTTTAATTATTATGTAGCTAAAGTGTACGTATGACTTAGGAAAGAACGAAAGAAGTACCATCAACACCGTGAGAAAGCTCGATCCTCTCCTGACCAAAACATGTGTGTGAATACTGATGGTATGGATCAGGCCAAAACAAATCTTCCAAAAGCACATAGCAAAATCGACAAGTGCCTTATGGCGACTTCGCACTCATGTTACTGGCGTCATAGCACATACAAGAGCTCCTCATGGGAAGAATGCAATTGTGTTCGTTGACACTCCAATTTCCACATGATAGCAACTTGACTCTAACATTACTGCTTAAATCTTTAGTATCCTGCAGTAAGCAGCGAAGCCCTTCAGAAAATCTGAACATTCAGATGGATAACACAAGCCGTGAAAATAAAAATTGATATGTCCTAGCATTTTGTGCCACCCTGAAGATCTTTAAAAAGGTACGCATGTACAGCTATAGGCCATGCATGCATCATTACCTCGTGCGCATGCGCAAGGGGTAAAGCAATCGGTTTGTCCGTCTGTCGTTGTTGGCACGAAAATCGCCAGATCTCAAGTTCTAGGTGTCTGTGCGTGCTGTAAGCACAACCAATCGGTAGATTTCGTTGAAAACTTTGTTTCTATACGCATCGAATGGCTGAAAATGGCTTACTAGCGCTACAAATCGTGCGTTTTCTGCTCAGCATGCCTGTGGTTTATGGTTTATGGACCACACCCACTCCAATGGCACATACATGCTAATTCGACTACGCATGTTCGAGCTCTGCATAGGAAAAGGTCGTCAAACGCTGAGCTGACCACGTGCTTTCATAACAGTTTGATCTGGGTCTTGCAAATTCCTGTTGTCGTGCTAGTTCAATGGATCTCAGAGGAGAGCGAAAGCGTTCACTTAAAGTTTGAGAGCAACAGGAAGCTGTACTTGAAAGAGTACAAGCCACTATAGCCACGGAATAGACGTCACGATTTATTTTTACTACTATGATTAAATTCATTTTCACTTTTGTAGGCGATGTCAAAAAGACGCCGAAGCCAAGGCAGTTAAGCGTCAATCACCAATTATACAACAAAAGGAAGCTGAGGCCATGGCAACCAAGCGCCAATCACCCATCATACGACAAAAGGAGGCTGAAGCCATGGCAGCCAAGCGTCAGTCACCCAGTGTACTGACAAAAGGAGGCTAAGGCCAAGGCAGCAAAGCGCCAGTTGCCCGGTGTACGACAAAAGGAGGCCGAGGTCATGGCAGCCAAGCGTCAGTCGCCCGGTGTACGACAAAAGGAGGCCGAGGCCATGGCAGCCAAGCGTCAGTCGCCCGGTGTACGACAAAAGGAGGCTAAAGCCGAGGCAGCGAAACGCCAGTCGCCCAGTGTACGACTAAAGGAGGCTGAGGCCAAGGCAGCCAAGCGCCAGTTAGAGGCTTTTATTTCTGCTATCAAGGAAGGACCAGACCATGTCTGTGTGCTGCAATCGACTAATGTACCATAAAACAGTGCAACAGTTTAAAGAATTTAATTACAATAAAGCCCCCAGCGAATTTGTCATGCCTAAATCTGTGAGTGCCCAGGATAAGGAGTGGATTTGCAAGACATGCCACCGTGCTCTGAAACGGGGAGTATTACCTGCTCAAGCCAAAGCAAATAATTTGAATCTTGGTGACATTCCAGTGGAACTATCAGATCTGAATCCACTGGAGATACGCCTCATTTGTCTTTGAATCCTGTTCATGAAAATGGTAGCACTTCCTTGTGGCAAACAACATCCGATTCATGGGCCAGCTGTCAATGTACCCACTGATCTCACTCCTGTGTGTACCCTTTTGCCAAGGCTTCCATCTCAACCACAGATGGCCCCTATGAAGCTGAAGAGGAAGCTGTGTTACAAGGGACACTATATGTATCAGTACATTCGACCAGCAAAGGTACTTGCAGCTCTACAATGGTTGAAATTGAACAATTCACTGTACAAGGGTGTAGGATGTAGAAATCAACAGTGACTGGATCAGCGATGCTGCAAAGGATGACACTGAGCTCTGGGAGGCACTGTCGGCAGAACACTGCCCATCACCACCATCATCGCCAACAACAACCATCACAACACCGTCACAATCTATGAATGGTGAGTACATGCATATGTATGTGTATGTGTATGTTTATAAGTATATAATATTATGTGCTTGCTGGTAACTTAAATTTAATTATGTATTTTAAGTACTTGCATAATTATATTTATGGTTGTAAATATTTCTTGCTATTGCCTGGCAGGCAGTAATAAAACTTTAATGATCAAGGGTGAAAGTACCTATTTATTCGGTGTGTGCATTAGTATGATCATGATGCACGCTTTTCTTGTTCATTCAGATGAAGCCATTTTGAATTCACTTGTTCGAGAGAGAGGCTTTTCAATTAGAGATGTACCAAGAGATGGTGTCTGTCTCTTTTCAGCGGTGTCAGTACAACTGAACAGCTTTGGTATACAGCCTGGTGAGACAAATCTGAGGGAGCAGCTTGTAGAGTACCTCGAGGCACATCCGTACACACATGATGGCTCCTCCCACTTCAGAAATTATATATCGGCCCCTGTAGTCAGTGATGACCTCAGCAATGCCGATACTGAGGCTCCAAGTGAACAAGACGACATCATTAACTCCGTTGATGATCTTCAACTGCGTCAGCAACTGAGATGGCTACACTACCTCGAGAGATTAAATGCAGGTGCTTGGGGGATCACATAGCAGTTTAAGGACTGGCTGATATGTTTCATGTTAACATGCACATCATCTCAACCATTAATCCTGACAGGGAGCTAATTAGAACATCTCACAATGCTCCTGTTGGAGTCATCCTTGGCTTGATAGGTCAGTTTCGCTACCAGGCTCTTCAGAGAATTGATGAACATCACCCTGCCTGCAACCAAGTGTCAGCAAATGGTCAAGCTGAATCCCTAACAGAAGAGCATGACAAGGAATTCATTGAAGACTAAGAAGCATTTCAACATCAAGCTCAACTCAAAGGATTGCCTTATGACAGCTTCCTGCAGAGAGAAGATACAGTTGATGCCACAACTCAGGTCAGTTAAGGACTGGGACCAGCTAAATTTCACTATTTTTACCATATATTGTAAGCATAGTTACAGCAAAATGAAAAGCAATGAAGTAATATGACAGTTATCACAGGTTCTTCAACATTTGATGTAGCCAATGACACCACTTTTAGCCCCGCCCATCAAACCGCAATGGACACGCCTCCATTTTCGTGGAAGCACTTCAGTCAACATGGATGAGCTAGGCGGTGCACTTTTCGGCCGTGGACGAGCTAGATAGCCATAATAGTAGTTTCTTTGATTTATATCATTTTTGTCGTTTGCAATTTTTAAAATGACCGTTCATTTGGTAGGCAGAGGTGAAAATCCACAAAAGTGCCACTCCTACTTTCTATTTAAAGCCTTCTCTTGAGAAACTGGAGGGGTAAGTTAAAAATTGCAAACGACAGATCTTTAGATATTACTTACATAAGTACTATGAGTGACAGAACTCGTCGAACCATCTTGTTCCAACACCCCACTTAGCACAGTCTACCTATTCCTATACTTCACTACTAGTGGGTGTGGCTTAGGTCACATGACCTGTCAGTTAGCTGCTCCAGAATCGCCATTCAGAAGGTCTTCTACTGGCTGTACATGGATGAATCATTGATAAACTCAAAGGATTATCACGTATGCGCTGGATTTTCGGTGTGAAATTCGTCAATCTGGGAGATAGCTGCACGGTGGGCGGGGACCCTGCTATGAATATCATTATCGCGTGGGTCCCAGTACTTAACGTGTCTGAGAATGTGTTTACTGTTGCTCCTGGTGAAGGTCAAAAGCCGATCGGTATTCTCAATGACAAGCACTCTGAGGAGATGTGCAATCCTACAAAGTATCCAACTGGAATATATGGACTTGTTACAGAGAGGAAAACCAGGCTTACAGTGCGCAAGTACTTCAACCTACGCCTTCTTGATGCTGATGGAAGATTTGCTAGGGATATCGAATATTTGCTAACAGCACAATATGCCGTTGAAAGCAAACAAGTTGCCGATGATGCCAGCATTGCAATGAGGCAAACTCGAGGTAGATTGCACAGAGGACACGTACTCACGGCAGGTGCTATCAGGAACCAACAGGTGATATCAGACATGATTCAAAAGGGTTATGCCTATCGCTTCTTGAAGAATGTAAGAGGTTCACCAGCTTACTTTCAAAGAGTCATGTATGATGTGCTAGGGATGATCAGACAGCTGGGAATTCCAACATGGTTTCTCACTCTGTCAGCAGCAGACATGCAGTGGCCAGACGTCATCCAGACAATAGCCAGACAGTATGGCACCATACTGACTGATGATGATGTCAAGACAATGTCTTTTGAAGAAAAGAGCAAATGGTTGAGACAAAATCCAGTCACTGCAGCCAGATACGTCCAATATCGTCTCAACACCTTTTTTCAGATCTTCCTGAAGAGCACAGCTCATCTCCTTGGTGAGCTAGTCGACTGTGCTATCAGAATTGAATTTCAAGCAAGAGGATTCCCTCATGCTCACACCATCCTCTGGATCAAGGATGCACCCAAGTTGAATGTCAACACTGATGAAGAGGTGTGCAGCTTCATTGACCAGTATGTCAAATGCGACATCCCAGATGATGAAGAGCTAGCTCAATTGGTCTCCAAAGTTCAGTAACATCGCCATTCAGCCACATGCAGGAGACATGGCGAGTGTCGATTCCACTATCCTCGTCCACCAAGCCCAAAGACAGTAATTGCTCGCCAGTCCACTGCTGCTACATATCCAGAAGAACAAGCTGAGCAGGCAGTGAAAGCCCTAGCTGCTGTGCGGAAAGTTCTGGATGATAAGGACACTCCCGAAGACATCAGCATGGATGAACTCCTATTGAAAGCACAGGTATCATGTCACGTGTACCTGTGTGGACTGAAGATATGTTCCAGTGTTGTGATGAAAAGGAAGCCATCAGAGTCCTGGATTAATACCTATAATCCAGATGTCATTAGGGTGTGGAGAGCCAACATGGATCTACAGTACATCCTAGATCCATATGCATGTGTGATGTACATTGCTGCGTACATGCTCAAGAGTGAACGCTCAATGGGAGAACTACTTAAGCAGGTGTCAAAAGAGTGTGGTAGTGAAGATATCAGAACCCAGCTAAGACGTCTTGGATCAGTTTTCCTGAACCATCGTGAAGTCAGTGCTCAAGAGGCAGCTTACAGGATACTCTCAATGCCACTCAAACAATTGAGCAGGAAGGTCGTTTTTGTTGACACAGCAGCCAAGGAAGACAGGGTATCCTTATTAAAGCCAAACAACCAGATTCAATACATGGATGATGACTCAGAGGATATCTATCAGACCAGCTTGATAGACAGATATGCTGCTAGACCAGTTCAGCTCAACAATATGTGCCTTGCAGAGTTTGCTGCCAACTACACCACTCACAGCGGTCAAGAACTCTGTGAAGATGAGAACACTGATGCATTGCCACTAGCTGAGGATGAAAAAGGTGGTAGATATGAAAGCATCAAGCTTCAGGATGGCCTTGGACGCATGTACTAGAGAAATAGAGAAGCCATCATTCGCTTTCACCGATTCAATCAGGAGAAAACGTCCAGTAAACTGTACAGGTCCAACCAAGACAATGGTGTATATTCCATGGAGAGATGAGAGTTCTGACCTGCTGGGTGGATACATGGACTTCCGCAGTCATTATGAAGACAAGGTTGAAGACACTCTGGAGAATGAGCAGCAGTACACTCAGAATGCCACTGAAATTAATGCAGATGATCTGACTGAACATACATGGTCCACCCCAGCATGCATGGAACCAAGTAGCTCCAGGTGCAGCTAAACAGCAGGCACTAGCTGAAGCAGAGGGGGCTCAAGAAATTAGACACATTGAGCAAGAAGATTTAGATGCCAATGCAGCGCTCTTCCAGCAGCAGGCAGCCCCCTTGCTACAAAGATTTGATTTGGAGACCAACAGGGAGCTGATTCCACCTATCGAGTACCGTGAGCTTATGAGAGGACTCAACACAAAGCAGAGACAGGCTGTAAACTTTCACAGGTGGTGTAAGGAAGCAGTTGTTGCAATGAAGAAAGGAGAACCCATCAGAGTCATTCTCAGTGGCCCTGGTGGAGTAGGGACGAGCTATGTCATCTTTCTTATACACAGAGACACTGTGAAGCTATTGCGGCTCTCTGGACAAGTGGAACCTGAGGATGTTACAGTGTTTCTGACAGCACCCGCAGGGGTTGCCGCTTTTAACATCCAGGGGATGACGGTGCACTCTGCACTCCTACTTGGTACATCTAAGTTTACCACCTAGCCTCTCACACAAGACAAGCTGAACACCCTCAGAACAAAGCTCTCCAATCTCCAACTGTTGATCATCGATGAGATCTCTATGGTAGGATCCAACATGCTGCTCCAAACACACAAGCGACTACAGCAGCTGAAGGGTAAAGGGGATGATACAACCTTTTGGAAATATTAGGATTCTTGCAGTTGGAGACCTTTACCAACAACAACCAGTAGCACAGCCCCATGTGTTTGCTCAGGTTGGTGTTGCCTATGCTCGACTCCACAAATCTGGCTCCCTCTGGTTGGATAAATTCAGCATGATTGAACTGGACGAAATCATGAGACAGAGGGGAGATAGCCAGTTTGCCCAGCTTTCGTGTCGAGTACGCACTGCCACCTGCACACAAGATGACATCAAGGTGCTGGAATCCAGAGTGATCACAGATGATCATCCTAACTACCCTCATGATGCACTTCATGCTTACCCGTGAAACCATCATGTGGATGAGCAAAACAAGGTGAAGCTGTGAAAGCTTGCTCCAGAGGGTGATCAAGTCTATTGACCATGACAAAGACAAGCATACCCAACTGCTAGACTTGAGAATGCCTGAAAACACAGCCAAGACAGGTGGGCTAGTCAGTGAGCTGCATCTTGCCATTGGTGCCAAAGTGATGCTGTCAATGTCGATATTTCAGATGGATTGGTAAATGGTGCAAGGGGAATAGTTCAAGCCATCATAAAAATTGGTAGTGAAATGACCTTTGTACTCATCAAATTTGACCTTTCTCGAGTAGGTGCCAAGGCAGTTGCACTGAGCCAGTATTGTAGCCAATATCCAGAAGCTGTACCAATCACCCGACATGAAGCAGTCTTCTGTATCGGTAAGAACAAAGCTGCTGAAGTTAGTAGAAGGCAATTCCCTCTCGTGCTAGCCTGGGCTACTACCATCCACTAAGTGCAAGGACTGACAATGGATGAGATTGTGGTTGATATAGTAGACAAAGTGTTTGATGCAGGCCAGGCATATGTTGCTTTCAGCCGTGTGAAGACACTTGAAGGGCTGTTCATCAAAAATTTCAAGGCTGCTAACATAAAAGTCAATGCTGATGTTGAGAGAGAAATGAAGAGATTATCGACACAAAACCTCCCTAGTGAACCACTACCAAAGGTAATCAGTCTGCCAAGAAACAACTGGATAAAGATTGGCCATCTGAATGTGCACTCATATCTGGCAAAGCAGGAAGATCTTATCAGAGATGAAGCTATGAGACAAGCCATCGTGTGCTTTACTGAAACCTTCCTCAGACCCCATCAGCACATTGAACAAGACTATCTACCTATGCAAGATGAATGCCTGGTTTTCAGATTGGATCGTCAGCAGACTAGCACTGAAGATCTTTCCAAGGGTGGAGTGATGATAGTATGCCCAAAATCACTACAACCTGTGAGAATCTGCACTCAGAGACCACCCCAAATTGAAGTAGTTGGCATTATAGCAAGTTCTACACATTCCAGCTGCCAGATTTGTGTAGTAGCTGTCTATAGATGACCACAACTACCACTAGCCACATTCTTGCCACTAATGGATGACTCAATAGTGCCCACCATCATTCTTGGTGATTTCAATGATGACGTGCTTACGACATCAAGATCATCTGGGTTGTCCCAGCTGATGTCATCAAAAGGATTCACTCACCTGGTTCAAGTACCCACCACTGACTCAGGATCATTATTGGATCATGTACACTATAACAGCATTTGTGAAGATACTTACTTGGACGTGATAGACACATATTCCGATCATGATACTGTATATGTATCACTGCCCATATGATCCCTCGTTTCATTGATATAGGTAAGTGCAATAGAGATAACACAGATTTTATGTAATCACAGTTCTCCACCACATTAACTGCTACCTATACATTTTCACTTACAGCTCCAGTAATGCAGTCATTTCAATTATTCCGTATCCCATTTACTTCTGTGAAGTCTCTTCAGATAAGTTATACACACACACACACACCATTCCATGCACTTTATCTTGACAACTGCTGCTACTACAAAGAATTGACATACAGTAGACCCTCGCATATCCGGGCTTCAATTATCCGGAGGCTCGGATTATCCGGATTGCTTACCTACTCATTCTAATTAAGTAACACCATTACATCATGACCATGTGCTGCATGCTGCATGCTCATATCTCTTACAGTGACTAACTAGCTAGCTAACTGATCGAGTGAACAGTCAACTGCTCATATCCTACAGTACAGTGACTAGCTAAGCGATCGAGTGAACGGTCAACTGAACGATAGAAGGAGTGGACTGTGATCGAGAACAGACATGTCAACGACGGCACCTGCAAAATCCCAAACAAAGCCCAAGCGAAAGAGAAAGGTGCTCACTTTGGAAGATAAACTAGTGATTCTCGATCGTCTGTCTAAAAGAGAGCGTCAAGTTGATCTAGCCTTGGAGTTCGGGCTTATTGCCGTCATGCATGTATTATGTAATCCTGATTTCACATATCTGAATATTTCACATATCCGTGAAGGGGTTGGTCCCATTTGATCCGGATATGTGAGGGTCTACTGTAATAAGGCTTTAAGTCCCACAACAGAATACTGGTTTGGATGCTCAGGTGAAGTTTGTCCCTAATTGGGTCAAGCAAAGCCCCATCCAAAAAATACACATATAGTCTGGGTGAATGTATGAAGCAAAGTCCCAACTATAGTGGAGGTCCCAGTATTAGGGTGAAGAGCCTCTTCTAAGCATCAGGCTTCAAGTGCCCCAACAGAATACTGGAAGTCCCAGTATTAGGGTGAAGAGCCTCAGGCATCTGAAGATCAACAGTTCAGCCGTAACCACACATCTAACATTTCATTGTGATACAAATTTGACATTCGTAGCTACACAGTAAACATAATATTATCATAAGTATAAAATTTAATATTTATGGTTATCTTCAATGTTTGCTCTTTTATTCACTGCAGGTCAGTGTGGGGTGTGTGAGAGGGTGGAGGGTGGGAGGGCAGCAACACAGTGTGACCTCGTGATGGTGCTGCCCGGGAGCCTGTTGGCTGCTGACTACACTGTTGTTGACGTCGCTCACACATCAACTCCTCTAATCTATTGTCAACATATTTTTTGCTGGACAAGACATTACATTAAATAATTCAATTTATCAATTTTTCTATGCATTATTTTTTCCTTGTACAATGTTAACACTCATTGAGAAATATAGACCATGGCCAGATGCTTTTTGAATAAGCAAGATTGGTAAAGATCGTTTGTTTGATGTGTATATAATAATGTAGATTGAGTAAGTGGGATATCATGAGCTCGAGCATGCGCATACCTTGAAAAGTACACGTGGATAGGCCGATGAGCATACCTGTACCTAGTACCTAGTACCTTGAAGGATACTACCACGTGGTTTTCTCTTCAAAGCTTAAAGATAAAAAGAGCAGCAGCAGTGCAGTCTGATCTGGCGACTCAATGACAACCAAGAGAAAGACAGACGAAGTAACGGATGATTTTGAAGATCTTTCTTCAGTTACTTATCCTTCACCTAATGCTAGAGTGAGTGGACTCCTCTCGCCAATGAAAGACTGTCAAGGAGGCCAGTACTTCCACGGAGAGCTAACCGATGATAAAGGATCTATGAGAGTATATGGATTTGACTCCGGAGTAAGAAAAAAGCTATTTCAACACTGAACAAAATCAGCCCATTGAACTAGCTCATTGCCAGGTGAAGTTTGCTAAAAGAGCTGATGCTTTAGAATTAGAAGTTGGCAAATCTCTACAGATATCAAACAGTCACCAAAAAGATTTGATGTACAAAGTCAACATCAACAAAGCATTACACCACCAGATAGACTCGAAAAAGTGAAGGAGTACAAGAGAGTCAATGTTGAAGTGAAGTCCATGATCCTGAAGACATTGGGAACAACCGAAAAAAAACAAGATGTCATTGTTAGCGACAACACTGCTCATATCAAAGTCACTATTGGGCACACGATATCGGGAAAATGAGTGTCGGCAAGAGCTATAAGTTTTTTTGTTTTCTTTTTTTTTTTCAAGGCGACCAGAACACTAAGCAGAAAAAAAATTGTCCAGAAAATCACATAATACACCTAGGATGCACAGTAGAGCCATACAAAGCAAACAACCTATACTGCAATTTTAGGAAAGTTTCTAAATAACGCACACCACGGGTATTCCCCGTTTTTCACGTCAGGGGTGGGCAAACGGGCGCCAATGCGCCAATTGTGGCTCTTGCCTGGCTTTCTTGTGGCTCTGAGTCCCTGACCAAGCTTTGCCTACTTATTTAGGTGCTCACCTAAATCTGTTGAACCTTGATGTGCAGATCTGTGATCTTGACAGGCCACATTGCATATCGACTAAAGTATAGGTAAAGGGTCGTCAGTGTATAGTCACATGTTTAGTCATGTGACTCTATACTTTGCCTCGTATGTAGCCACTAGAGCTAGAGATGAGTGATTTGCCATCATGCACTTCTAGTTCGACCTCTGACTTGTCTAGTGGAGCAGAAGAAGGTGCTCCTGCAGCAAAACGACAAAGGAGAGACTGGAAGTTGATTGATAGCGAGAGATCTTTTAAAGAGGAGTGGCGTAAAGAATTTTTTGTCATCCCACACCCTACTAACAATCACCAATGTCTTTGCCTCATCTGCCGGACGATCTTTACTCAGTTAAAGACTCATACTATCAAGAGGCACGTTGAATCTAAGCACAAGTCACTGATAGAGCTGCCAACAGAGGCAAAAGCCGGTAAATATGAGAGGCTGCTTGCTGCCTACGAAAAGGAAAGGAGCAGTATTGTGGCATCAACAAATATTGGAAGAAAGCAGTTGCTTGCTACATATAAATTGGCATGGATCATCTGTCAAAAAAAGCACCCCTTTTCGGCTGCTGAAGATTTCATGGAGTTTGCTAGACTAGCTGATCCAGATTCTCCCGTTTTTACTGGTGCTCCTGACAGCCGTCGCACAATAACTAGACGAAGCGAAGACTTAGCTGACTATATTTTAAGGGCTGAACTATTGCCTAGCATTCACCAGAGCCCTTATTTTTGTCTCATGCTAGATGACAGCCTTGATAAGGCTACCCATGAACAGTGCCTCATGATGGTGAGGTATATTGATGTTTCAACAACAGAAGTAATTTCCAAGTTTCTCAGCATTGTTCGCATTCAAGGAACACCTGATGCCAAAACAATCTTTGAAGCTGTGAATCAACGTGCTATAGACCTTGGCTTACCTGTAGACAAGTTGATATGTATAACCACAGACGGGGCCTCTGTGATGCAAGGAAGTAGAAATAGCGTGACAAAATACATTCTTGAGAAATGGAATTCACTTGCATTTAAACAGCACTGTGTTATCCATAAGGAAGTATTAGGAGTGAAAGCTGCTCTGAAAGAACTTCCTTCATCAGTGGAAGAAAGTGTCAAAAGTTCTCGGATATTTCAAATTTAGTAGCAAGCGCAATGATAAATTTGAGCAACTGGTGAAACTAACTGATCCGACAAAGGTGACATGCAAATTGGTTCAATATTCCAAAATTCGTTGGTTATCCTTAACTAAGTGTGTAAACCGAGTGAGAAATCTCCTGTCTGATTTAAATCAATTTTTCCTTCAGGAGTCAGAAGACTCATCTAATACCAGAGCTGTGAGGACAATGGCAGATGACCTTTTTGTTCGTACAAATGACATCACATTCAGGCTATACCTTGAATTTTTATATGATACTCTACCCCTACTTGATGAAATAAATCGTAAGTTACAAACACCTAATGTCAACATCTACAAAACATATTGTACTATTGATAGTTTTCGTAAGGCTTTTGCTGCACCCATACTAAAGGATCCAAATGTATCTCCAAATGAGGATGAAAATCACATTCCAGTGTCTGAAATAACATTCCATGGATCTAATTTTAACCAGCTACTCGCTGATTGTGAATCCTCTTCAGATCTCACCATGGACGAAATTCAATCGATCCGCTTGAAGCGTGTATCATTTATGTTGACAGTAGCACAGGAATTAGAACGAAGATTTCCTGAGGCTACATTTGTGATGAATAACTTTGCATTTATTGATCCCAGAAATAGGGAGCTAAGAGTAGTTGATGCTAATCGTCTTGCTGACAGATTTCCATGCCAAAAAGAGAAATTATTAAGAGAATATGCCACATACAAATTTGACCGGAATGTTGATGACATTTTTCAACACTGTAAGGGAGATATTGTCAAGTTCTGGTCTACCCTAAAACTTGAGGGATACCCAGAGTTGAGCAGTGTTGCATTTGGTATATTGGTCATGTCCCCTGAGAATGCAACCTGTGAAAGGGCATTTTCTGTGATGAAATACATAAAGAATGACCAACGCTCTTGTCTTTCACAACTACACCTGGACAATGCACTTCGTATTGCCCTGGAGGACAGAAAATCCACAGCATTTCCCTTTGAACAATTACTGCACTGGTGTTCATCTCGTACCTCAACATGAATTATTATTTTTTATACCATGCATGATGTATTGTGAGATGAACTAACAAGAATTTAATTGAATGATTGCAATTGAGACATTTTTTGACAGTGGGGAAGGGGGGTGGCGGAGCCATGTCAAGTCATGTATGAACATTGGCTCTTTATTAGACTGCTCCTTGGCTGGATTGGCTCTACACTTCAGTTTCCTTGCCCACCCCTGCACGTAGCGTGGGCGGAAAACATTGCAAACGCATGGCTTCCCTATACAAACTTCAAAGGGCCATAACTTTAATTCTAAGGCGTGAATCAAAAAAATCTGTCATCAAATCTTGTATTTCGATCCATTCTGCGTGCCTGTATAAAAATTATCTCCCCAAATGCTCCCAATTCCCCCAAACATTATTTATTGCGGAAATCTTTTTTTTTCTACTTAGTGTTTAATTTCTCTATAATAATTCTTGCTATTAGCAAAGGACACATGAATAGCAAAACTGCTAATCCTAGCATGCACCCTATTATCACTAGTCAGCTAGTATCAATCACTTATTTTGAAGTCTGGCTCTTGTTCTGGCAGCTATCGGAGTCCAGGACCGTGTGTTTCGGGTCCGCACAGCTAGACCAGGGGTACCATCAATTAGCTTAAAGTGGACGTCTACATTTGCTCCAGCAGGGATCATATCACCCAAGTCCAAATCGTTAGACACAGAGTCACTATCAGATTCAGATGAATTAGAGTGGTGAACTGCATGATCAGGTGGAAATCTGCATCTGAGATAGTCTGAAACATGTCCCCTCTTCTTTCTTCTTCCAACTACTGGTGTCCAGCTACTCTGTTCATCATCTTTCGAGCAACGGTATGATACTCCATGAACACCATCCTGAACTTCATATTGGACTTCAGAGCAGGCTGCTAAATCTATACTGCGTGCAGAGTCATAGGTCACACTCATCTGAGACTTTGGCTGAGAAGAAACACTTTCATTACTTGAAGCATCATTAGTTACACTCATCTCAGACTTTGCCTGAGGGGAAACAACACTTTCAGGGCTGTGGTGGGCATTAAGTGGAGATTGCTTTGACACAGGAGAAGCCAGTACAGGCGCCGACGATACAGTAGTTACGTTACTTATACTATTGGAGACGCTAGGGATGGCCTGTTTATTGGCCCTCCCACGTTTTCGTTTCCTCCTAGCCTTCTTCACTTTAGCCTTTGCAGGGGTAGTGATGGTGGGCCAGTAGAGGCTGACGGAGAAACCGGAGGCGGAGGCTTTGGCCGACCACAGGGCCCCAGATAATTTGAGACCCTGTAACTGGAGCTGTAGACTCAGCGAAATAGGCAGACCTAAGCCACATAAGTCGGCGTAGTCGCCTTCCAGAACAGCCACTTTAATCCTGGTCCTGTCAGCCATTTTCATAAGTTGACTTGGAGAAAATTTAGAGGAGAGAAGTACTTGACAACAGCCAAAACAGATTGTGAGATACTTGAAATTGATGACATTGAGGTGAAAAGCTATGATATTGCAAAAGATCAACAGAAGCGTCCTGATGATGAATCAAATGTCAAAATTGTTGGAGTTGAAAGGATCGACAACAGTTACTATAATGAATGTTTGAAGTGTAGTAGCCGAGTTGTGAAATGTGAAGATCCTGATTATGCAGTGTACCAGATGTGAAATGCTTCAGGCATTTACAGATTGTGTATCCATGTCTGCCAGTGTCACAGTACAAACGGCAAGCGGTACTAACCTTCATCTTCAAGTATTTGACGAAGTACTACTTAATATTGCTCAAAGGTCACCACTGAAATCTCCAAATTTGCCCTCCTCATGTCTCCACCATTCTCCATGTACCAAAGGGATGGTGTAATCCGTTCAATCAGCCGCACCTCATCTACCAATACATAATTAACATTTGCCCTCATACATTCACCATTGACAAGAGAGAATTCTTTGTTGTAGATGTTCATTACTACGTGTTGAACTATGTTTGAACGTTAATGAACTTAATCGTAGTATACTTTCAATCAACTTTCAATAAACATTCGAAACGTTTCGGTCCGTGGACCTTCATCAGTCGAAACTGAACTCATACTATGCACAACTATGCTTAAATAATGGTGATGATGTAACGAGGAAGGAATGTAACAAATAAAGGTGTGAAAAGAGGTGAGAACTGTTAGAAATTTAATGGTAATAAGAAGGGAGGGGGTGTGATGGGGGTTAAGTCAGCAGCGGTTTCCAGATCTGGCTGAGGTTCATGCCCTTGTCTAGGTTGTTGGAGTGTGCATTCTGTCGAATGAGCAATGACTCCATAACCTTCCTCCTAGTCAGTTATTGTTCACGTACTCTGACCTTGGCTGCATCCCAGTTCACTTGGTGTTTTTTGGTCCAAGCATGTACGGCAACACCATTCTTTGTATCTCCTGTCTTTACTGCATATTTATGTTCTTTCAATCTCATTTCCAGGCTCCGTCCTGTTTCTCCTACGTACACGCTGTTGCAATCTCTGCATGGGACCTCGTAGACCACTCCTCTCTGTTTCTCCTCTGGTCTTGTTGCCTTCACCTTCATCAGGGATTGTCTCAGAGTGTCCTGTGATTTCGAGATCACTTTGACACCCAAGTGGAAGCAGATGCGTTCAATCTTTTCGCTCACTCCTCTAATATAAGGGAGAAATAGAAGTTTCTTGTTGCTCTCTGATGTTGTATCCTGTTGAGTTGGTTGGTTCCTGGTGGTGTGGTGTCTGAGGGTGTGTTCCGTGAGGCGCTTCGGGTATCCATTGGCCATGAAAACTCTCTATAGGTGTTTCAACTCTGTTGGCTTCGATTTCCCATCACAAACATTGAGGGCCCTGTCCCTTAGACATTGTATAACTCCTCTCAGGATCCTTGGATGGTGATGGGAGCTGAACTGTATATACCTGTCGGTATGGGTGGATTTTCGATAAACTGAGGTCTGGAGTTTGTTTCCTTGTCTCCTCACCAAAACGTCTAAAAATGGGATCTTCTCTTCTTCAATGGTGAACTGGATGGAGGTATTTTGATGGTTTAGGTGGCGGTGGAACTCCTTGAGCTCTGCGTTGCCATGTGGCCAGATCACGAAGGTATCATCAACATACCTGATCCACATTTTTGGTCGGAGTGCGGTGGTGTTCAGTGATCTTTCTTCAAGGTGCTCCATGAATAGGTTGGCCACAACCGGTGACAACGGGGACCCCATTGCCGCACCCTCCAGCTGCTCAAAGAACAACTCTCCGAATTGGAAGTATGTAGAGCGGAGACAGAGGTTGGTTAGGGTTAGGTGGCAAATCTCTTGAGGTGGTAGGCCGGATCTCTCTTCTAGTGTTTCGTCTTGTAGCAACCGGTGTGAGATAACTTCAATGGCTTCGGTTAGCGGGACCCTGGTGAATAGACTGACAACATCGAAGCTGACCATTATGTCGTTCTCCGCTAAGGTGGTACCACGTATGCGTTTAGCAAATGCTGAGGAATTCTTCACATATGATTCAGTTTTTCCAGTCAAGGGGGTGAGGATCTTGGCGAGTAGTTTGGCTAAGTTATAGGTGGGGGAGCCAGTAGCTGAGACAATCGGCCTGAGCGGTGTGTCCTTCTTATGGATCTTGGGGAGACCGTATAGTTGTGGGGGTGTTGAGCACTGAGGCTGTAGTCGCAGCCTCTGGATTCTCGTGATATATCCTTCTTTCTCACATTTCTTGAGTGCTCGGGTAACCTTGGACTCAATAGATGTTGTCGGATCCTTGCTCAATTTTGCTATACGTTCCATCTTCAAGCATGTGCTCCAGCTTCTCAATGTACTCCTTCTTATCCATGACAACCGTGACGTTACCTTTGTCCGTGGGGAGGATGACGATGTTTCTGTCTTTGCGGAGCTCAGTCGCTGCTCTGCGTAAGTGGCTCGTTAGATTGCCCTTTGGAGGTTTGGAGGATTGTAGGACTTTGCTGATTCCTGCTCTCAGTTTGTGTGCTGAATCAGTGTCAAATTGCTTGGCTGTGGCCTCAGTCGAGGCGATGATGCTGGCAGTTGGGATCGCTTTTGGGGTGACAGCGTAGTTTAGGCCCAAAGCAAGAACTTGCTTTTCTTCTTCCGTCAGGGGCCTCTGGCTAAGGTTCTTTACCAGTTTGTCTGCTTCGAGGCTGGGGCCAGACTTTTGTGCTCGGAGGTTCTCATATTTCTTTATCTGTCTAGTTTTGGTGACTCTGGCTACTTCTTCAGCTGCTAGTTCACACCATTGCTTGATTCGCTCCAGCTGTTCAGGTGTCATTTTCTCACCTAGCTGCTCGATGTAGGTGTCGATCTCTCTGTTCATCCTCACCTTTTGGATCCTGGTATCTCGAATCAGCTGGCGAAGTAGAGATTCGCTGGTTCGTCTTGCAATTCTTTGGCTGCTTTGGAAGCTGATGGATTTCGTCGGGATCCTGACGCGTAGACCCTTGGGGATGAGATGGTTGTTCTGGCAGCGTATTAGGAAGGTCAAGTGGTTTCGTAGTCGTGCTAACTTCTCCATGCCGTGTTTCAGGCGGTACGCTAACTTGATCGAGGCTCGTTCGGAGCGATGAATAATGTTGTAGATGTTCATTACTACGTGTTGAACTATGTTTGAACGTTAATGAACTTAATCGTAGTATACTTTCAATCAACTTTCAATAAACATTCGAAACGTTTCGGTCCGTGGACCTTCATCAGTCGAAACTGAACTCATACTATGCTTAAATAATGGTGATGATGTAACGAGGAAGGAATGTAACAAATAAAGGTGTGAAGAGGTGAGAACTGTTAGAAATTTAATGGTAATAAGAAGGGAGGGGGTGTAATGGTCAGCTTCGATGTTGTCAGTCTATTCACCAGGGTCCCGCTAACCGAAGCCATTGAAGTTATCTCACACCGGTTGCTACAAGACGAAACACTAGAAGAGAGATCCGGCCTACCACCTCAAGAGATTTGCCACCTAACCAACCTCTGTCTCCGCTCTACATACTTCCAATTCGGAGAGTTGTTCTTTGAGCAGCTGGAGGGTGCGGCAATGGGGTCCCCGTTGTCACCGGTTGTGGCCAACCTATTCATGGAGCACCTTGAAGAGAACACCACCGCACTCCGACCAAAAATGTGGATCAGGTATGTTGATGATACCTTCGTGATCTGGCCACATGGCAACGCAGAGCTCAAAGAGTTCCACCGCCACCTAAACCATCAAAATACCTCCATCCAGTTCACCATTGAAGAAGAGAAAGAAGAGAAGATCCCGTTTTTAGACGTTTTGGTGAGGAGACAAGGAAACAAACTCCAGACCTCAGTTTATCGAAAACCCACCCATACCGACAGGTATATACAGTTCAGCTCCCATCACCATCCAAGGATCCTGAGAGGAGTTATACAATGTCTAAGGGACAGGGCCCTCAATGTTTGTGATGGGAAATCGAAGCCAACAGAGTTGAAACACCTAAAGAGAGTTTTCATGGCCAATGGATACCCGAAGCGCCTCACGGAACACACCCTCAGACACCACACCACCAGGAACCAACCAACTCAACAGGATACAACATCAGAGAGCAACAAGAAACTTCTATTTCTCCCTTATATTAGAGGAGTGAGCGAAAAGATTGAACGCATCTGCTTCCACTTGGGTGTCAAAGTGATCTCGAAATCACAGGACACTCTGAGACAATCCCTGATGAAAGTGAAGGCAACAAGACCAGAGGAGAAACAGAGAGGAGTGGTCTACGAGGTCCCATGCAGAGATTGCAACAGCGTGTACGTAGGAGAAACAGGACGGAGCCTGGAAAAGAGAACATAAATATGCAGTAAAGACAGGAGATACAAAGAATGGTGTTGCCGTACATGCTTGGACCAAAGAGCACCAAGTGAACTGGGATGCAGCCAAGGTCAGAGTACGTGAACAACAACTGACTAGGAGGAAGGTTATGGAGTCATTGCTCATTCGACAGAATGCACACTCCAACAACCTAGACAAGGGCATGAACCTCAGCCAGATCTGGAAACTGCTGCTGACTTAACCCCCATCACACCCCCTCCCTTCTTATTACCATTAAATTTCTAACAGTTCTCACCTCTTTTCACACCTTTATTTGTTACATTTCTTCCTCGTTACATCATCACCATTATTTAAGCATAGTTGTGCATAGTATGAGTTCAGTTTCGACTGATGAAGGTCCACGGACCGAAACGTTTCGAATGTTTATTGAAAGTATACTACGATTAAGTTCATTAACGTTCAAACAGAGAATTCTTTGCAGATTTGCATAACATTCACAAATCGATCATTCATGTTATATTTACTGAATAACACTGACCTTATATACTCGATTGATTACTATTAATAATGTGTTAAATTATGACAAAGTAAATAGATGGTATTGGGGTTAGCGCTTTCGACGCTTCACTTTGCGTTGTTGGAACATCTCTTGCCTAATTTTTTCTTTCCATTTCCTCAATTCGCACCTTCCTTCTGATATGCTCTTCCTCAGCAGCATCAGCTCTAGCTCTTTTCTCTTCATCAAGCTTACATCTTTCTTTTGACTCCCACACATCAACAACCCTTCTTAGTTCTTCAACTTGCCTTTGTAACTCTTCAGTTGTCTTGCCACCATCTACCTCCTCAATGTTAAGCTTCCTCTTGGGCTACTTTTCTTTCTCTTTTATTCGTATCAGCTGTTTCTCTTTCTCCTCTATCTGTTGCTTTTATTCGTCAAGTTTAGCTTCTTCTCTTAATTGTTCCTCCCTGACCTTTAGCTCTTCCTCCTTAGCTCGTACAGCGTCCCACGATTCAACTAAGGGTTCATCATCGCCAGATTCAGACATCTTGGACTAGTACAGGACTATCTCAGCTAACGGAATACAGTACACTTTCACCGACTAGCTATGGCTATCTAGCTAAGCACCACATGCTGATGCGGTTATAATTAAAATTTCAGTGACTCTCTGCACATGTGCATAAACTATAGCCTAGTATCATTGGTTTGGTAATGGTCTTCAGTGTTGCGCACAGGGTAAGTACTCGAGAGAGTTCTAGTTTAGTATGTCATGATAGTAACATTATACTATGCTATATAGGTGCAGATAAGTTTCTACCTGTTGGGCACACCCATGAGGATATAGACCAGCTATTCTCAAAGATAGGTGAAGAAATCTGTCACAAAGGGTGTGAATCACTTCTAGGTTCATAATAACTATAGCTAATTATCATTCCTATACTGTTATTATACATGCTCTATCATGCATGCAAATTTGCTACAAGCTATATAATCAAGATATACACCTTGCCCTAGTGCTGAATTGGTTGAAAGTGTGTGGGATTTTAAGAGCCTTACATACCTCGGTTGGAACAGCATTCACGATATCTTGTCTACCGCTTCACTTTGAATGATGGAAATGCTCAAATGCATTACAAGAGATTCAGTGATACGCAATGGGAGCCAATGGATAATGGAGTGACAATATTATATTTTATGTAAGCATTATTATAATACACTTATTTAACATGATAATATTATCACCTTTCTTGTATATAGGGTAATCCGGATGTAGCTGATCCTCCTGTAGCTGTGACCCCTTGTGCGGACAAGATGGATCCGGAACGCCATGCCTGTGCCCTACCAAAGTATAAGCCATACATATCACCGACTTCGTGGGTACACTGGGAAGAGTTTTTGGCTAATTTGGAGGATGTCAACTAGCTGAAGACATAGCCATGGTCAATGCCTGAGCTTCATTCAGCCTCCATAAGGGCATCACAGCAAAGAAATGAAAATGTGGCATCAAGTCAAATAATTTCACTAGAGGCTCTGGCCGTTTTAGATAAGGAGACAGCTGCACCACCTCCCGTAAATTTAATAACATTGTTACTGTACAGTGTAGACCTGATAGTTGCTATCATTAATACAGATCACTGCCAAGCCAAAGCGAGGGCAGAAAGTTGTTGCTCAAATCTCCAATCCAGCCAGCCTAGTGGATATTGTACCAGGAATGACGGTGGCGCTCTTTATTGAGAGTTATAGTGACGAGATACCTCAGATTGGAGAAGTATTGGAGGTAAACAATGAGGATATTCTGCTCCATTGGTGGGATGGCACATATTGGTTATGGAAAGCACTGGCTAAACGACGGGGTTGTGCATCAGTACCTTGGACAGAATTGGTGGAAAGATCAAATGTCTTATTTGAAGTAAGCCTCACAAAGAGTTTAGAACTACCTAAGGCAACCCAGGAAAAACTGCACAAGGCATATGAGCCACTGCTAGCAGAGCTTAATGATGAGAAACTATGATGGCTATAACATTTAGTTAAGTTGAATTGTAGAGGGAAAGCAAAAGTATTTATAACAATAATGCATATAGCTGATGACTCAGAGTCTGAAACCTATTATAAGCTAGCTATATTATACGTACAGTATAGCATAACAATAATTATATTATGTCAATGTATGATACTGGTGTAATGGTACTGTGACACCATAATACATGTATGCATGTGTTCCTATATTATTTTTAATATTATTTGATCCCTCCATATACAATGCTATAGTATTTACATGTCTGCCTGCACATTAAATTTTTTTATAATATAGCTAGTACTATCTAGAATCTGATGTTCAAACTTTAGACCCAAGTTGATGAATTTCTTGAATGCATGACATTGCGTAATAATGCAGTTAAGTAAGTTATTGTTATATACCGTACCCTTGTGAAAGAGGGCCCATGGGCGGTGCACCTTACATTGGGCCAAGATTGGGGGTGGGCCGATATTCGAGGTATCAGTATCGCATTTAGTCGCAAAAGAGCGCCCAGGTAAGTTACCCACGCTATCTTCATAATTTGAATAGTAGCAGCGGCTACTATTGATTTCAGCCTTATTCAACCACGCTTACCAATCCAGAGCATGGGAGGCCACGATACTTCACCATGTGTCGTTGACTGCAGCGGTTACGATCGCTAGCTGTGCACGATCGTTCATTTGTGCTGAAACATGGCGTATAGCTAGCTAGGCTTAGTATTATGGCTGTTTAGCAAGTTACTATAGATTTTTCATAGATTATTCGAGGTTCAGTCCTCATAAGCCAGCCATTTGAGCTACGATTTCAAGGGCAGCTACACATGGGCGCATATTCAAGTAAACACTAGACCTTAGCAGGAAATTGAGCCCAAGGGGGTGGGCGACATTCCGTACTGGGTCCTCTTTCGCGAGAATACGGTAATAGTATACTCTGATGTAACGACAAAGATGATTCTTGCTTGATGACTTGAGTTAATGAGATACAATGGCCATGATTCTCCATACCAGATTGATCACATTTTACAGGGAAGCTAATATAAAAGCAATGAAGCTATAAATGGCATGCTATATATATTGCATCAATAATATACAGGCCCGTGCACGGGGGGGGGGGGGTCGAGGGGGTTCGGACCAACCCCGCTTTTTTGGCCACCTAGCATAACACTACTAGAAACAATCTACGTGTAACTTACATGCTTCTTTGCACAGCTAAGCTATTGCTTTCCGAATAACGCACACCGAATATGCAATAGATTGCATAGCCAGTGTTAACCGATTATACGCGAAATGTGACGGGATCGACTAAGTTCACCCCGTTTGAAACGGTTACGTCATAATACGTTCCCTAAAATAATTTTAACCCCAATACCTCTTGCTGGCGAAACCACTTGTTTGGCGGGAAACTACACGCGCACAGTGCACAGCTGAGCTAGACCCTCGTGCTTTGTCGAAGTAGCCGAAACTCGAACTCGGCTATTCTGCAACCTTCACTGACCTATATAGTGTTGCTGCACTTCACCTTAGATAGTTCCTTCAAGGCATAAGCTTACAGGCTGGACAGGTAACCAATTCAATAATATAATAATAATAATAATCATATTAAAATTGATATCAATATTAAACACTAAATCACAATATCAATGAGTCCTCATTGTATGTCAACAAATCCCAGAGCTTCAACAATGGAAAGCTGGACAGAGGGCCTGGAATGTCGTGGTACCTACTATGAGGGGTGGGTTGAGAATGCTGAACGGGTATTGACAGCTCACAAAAAGGCAACCGTGACGTGCTATGGCACTCGTCGTTCATCCCGGAATAGTAGCTCTGCACCAGGACACTCCAGTGAGAATGACAAGGAAAATGCAGCTCCTATCAATGAAAAAGGAACGAAGGTAATGCAAATGTTTGCCATTTCTGATATTTACATTTAAATAATAATTCATTTATCAATGTGTTGTCCTACATACCCCCCCCCCCCCCCCCCCCCCCCCCCACTGCCATTAATTTTTTTTTTTGTGGGGGAGAGGCAACTGATTTCATATAATATCCTTAATATTGTACAGTCAATCCCAAAGCTATTTTGGAGCAAGGGACAAATGGAGATTGATAACACCCCATTCAGCATAACGGAATATAGAAGGCTAGAATGCCAATTTGGTCCACACTACTACAAGGAAAAGCCTCAAAAGAGCACCCGTTTACGACTCCAGGGTAGCCGAAAAATGGGATGCCATGCCCATATACTTATTAAACAATGCAACTTATATCCACAATACAAAATATCTGATGAAGAATGCACAAAATCTACCTTGCGTACCTTGAGGGAGAAGAAAATGCGTCTCTTGAAGGCAGAGCTCCAGGACAATCCTGATGCCATCAAAACCAAGACAATGTGGTTCATCTCCTTGCCTAGTGAGGACGCCCACAGTGGTCACCCTACAGGAAAAGGTGTAGCAGGATTTTCTCAACGTATGAATGATAAAGTAGCTGCAAAGATAGTGGAAATTGTGGCAGATGGCATTACTGAAGTGACACAAGTACGGAATCTACTTCGTCATTACGTGGTGCACGATCTCTGCAAAGATGAACAACCAGATCCTAATGACCGTGCATATTTCCCAATGGACGTAGATATCAAGAATCATATCTACATGGCTAAACGCTCTTTACAACTATCATGCTTGGATCAAGAGAATGCACGTTTGAAAATACAGGAATGGAACGAAACAGATAAGGAAAGCACTCACTTCTTTCGTTCCTATGTCAGAAAGGATATAAAGAACGAAAAAGTACAGTCAACACAACAGTCAGCACAAAACCTTTGTTCTGTAGAGGAAGAAAACAATAAACGATATATAGGTAACGATGGAATTGACGACACCATTGCTATCGATGATGACGGCACTTATGACCAGCCACTCCTATGGGTGTATCAAACAGTCTGGCAGAAAGAGCTACTTGCTCGCTATGGCAATTCCATTAGTCTAATTGATGCAACCTACAAGACAACACGCTACGAGCTTGCCTTGTTCTTCATATGCGTTAGAACTAACGTTGGATACTCCGTTGTCGCAGAGTTTATCGTACAGAGTGAGACAGCTGAGAACATCCAAGAGGCTCTCAGTGTCCTCAAACAGTGGAATCCGGAATGGTGCCCAAGCTATTTTATGACAGATTACTCGGAAGCAGAAATGACAGCACTAGAGAAAGCATTCCCAGCTACAACAATCTTTCTCTGTGACTTCCATAGGGAGCAAGCTTGGGTGAGGTGGACACGTGATCACAAGCATGGACTATCGCCTATTGAAGCTGAAGAACTGCTTGACCTACTCCGTGCATGTGCTTGGGCTCCACCTTCCGATGGTGCTGATCCTGGGCAGCACTATCAGTTGTCTGTCAGCCAGCTTAAACAATCCTCTGTTTGGAAGAACCATCAATCTGTTCGCCAGTGGCTCACTAACTACTGGCTTCCTATCCCTGAGGTAAATAATAAATAGCCAATGGCATAGTTGAGTATAGAGCCTACTGATGGTGCATACATTGTGGGTTTATTCGGGGGATGGGGTGGGGTTCGTATAGCGAGTACTTCCCCCTGTAAATTGGCTTTCCCTACAATATGGAGTTGCCCCCTCCCCCTTAGATTTGTACTTGTCCCCTCTTGAAGTTTACTGCGGTGTTTAAACCCTGTATACTATGCACAGATGTTACAGTAGTAATTAATACAAAGTTGTGGTATATACACCGTTTTTCATACAGCGTTGGGCACGAGCATATCGGGACAATCACTATCACGTAGCTGTTAATACAAACAATGGAGTTGAAGCTCAAAATAAATTATTCAAATACAAATTTCTTCCAAGAACAAAGCAAAGGGCCACACTTTCAAGCACTATGACTATCCTTGTTGAAAAGTATCTACCAGCATGTAAACAGAAGTACCTTTTTCAGAACTACAAACAATCTCCTCAGTACCGAAGCTACAAGGAATTTGTTCCATCCTATTTACACAATAGGCCTCGTTCAGTGATACTCCACTGCTTAGATCGAAAGACAAAAAGTACAAAGTTTTCAGCACATGCTATTCACGATCTGGACACCGAGAATGGAATATTTGAAGTGGAAAAGTCCTCCGATAGCAAACAAGTAGTCAATTTTGGGGTCAAAGAGCAAAACGGCATGCCTTCCTGTACATGCAAAGACTGGCAACAATACCATATCCCATGCAAACATTTCTTTGCTGTATTTGAGCACAGATCTAAGTGGCGGTGGGAGCAACTTCCAAAGTCATATCTACA
Organism: Cliona cf. orientalis; assembly: GCA_963930775.1. Classification (NCBI taxonomy): domain Eukaryota; kingdom Metazoa; phylum Porifera; class Demospongiae; order Clionaida; family Clionaidae; genus Cliona; species Cliona cf. orientalis. The sequence continues at coordinate 21,782,357 of OZ005689.1, forward strand.
GAGTGCTTACCTCTCAAGTGATACAGACGCTTTAGATAAACACTTTGATTTCTCAGCCAATGATGATCAACCAGTCATGGACACTTCCATCACCACTGAAAATGAAAAAGATACCAGTGACAGTCATGAAGATGAAACTATTGTCAATGATCTTCCAAAGAAGGTAAAATCTGTATTGGGTTTGGGGTGGGGTGCCTTAATTGGAAATGTACATATATTATGTACTATATGTACTTACGTGTGTATGTATGTACATGTCCAAATGTGCTGCATGTGTATATCATGAGAAATAAAACAGAACTGCCAATTGCCGAAAATATATCCCCCTCTCATGTGTATACCTAGTCACTCTTATACTGTCCTGTACTCAGAATTCTACAGTATCGTTAAAAGCAGCTGGTGAAAAAGTACGCACGACACTCAAGGAGATTGAAACACTCTCCTACTCAAGTGGAAGTGTAAATGATCTTATACACCTAAATGATCAACTACAGCTTCTAAAATCAGAATTTGAGACTACTCTTCCACACCTAGAAGGACTAATAATCCGACCTGCAGTAGTCTCTGCAGCTTTGAAGACCAAGAGGAAGTATGCCTACATTAGAGCTAAGAGATACCATACACAATGTAGTGCTCTCAAGTTGGCAAAAGGACGATCAAGAAAAAAGGACTCTCGCTTTAGAAACAGATTCGGTATCCGTGCAGATAGACTACGAAAGGTATTTGCACATGTATATACATGTACATGTACGTGTATGATGACATTAATTAAAACATCACTTTATAGGAGGCACGGCAAAAGCATAAGTCTCAGGAATTGGAGCCATGTAACAAACACGACCCCTCCCTAATGCAAGCCCAAAAGTAAGGCATAGAGAGAATTAACCATACACACACACACGTACTATACTTACACGTATACATACACATGTATGTAATATGTACGTCCTCTTCCAACAGTTGTCAACAGTCATCTGGAATTCAGCAAACCTGTGCTGGAAGCAGTACTGAGCTTACAAATGTCATCATAGGTAATAGCAATGGCTATAACATTAATGGTAAAACTATCGGTAACTTAACTTTGTTGTGGTTCATAGGGAATAAGAGGAAGAGAACCAGGTGTGGAGATTGTGATGGTTGCCAAATAAGTGAAGACTGTGGTACTTGCCCCAACTGCCTTGATAAACCAAAATTTGGAGGACCTGGAAAGAAGAAGCAGTGTTGCATAAAGAAAAAATGTGAGACCAATACCATACGTACCCTTCAAACACACTTTACCACAATACTATTAATCCACTAGGTGTACGCTTCACATTTAAAGCTGCAAGACCTCCTTCCCCCCAGAGGTTTTCTGCTCGAGCCTTTGCAATGGTAAGTTAGTTCAGCATCGAATCAAACGTTCATTCTTTCACCCCAGTACATGCATTTACATGTACATGCAGGGTCTACAGATCGGTACTATACAAGCTCCTCCTGGAGTTCAAACCCCAGCTATCCCCTTCCCAGTACTTAAGGAGATGGAGAAGACAGATCAATGGCCCACTGGCTTAGTCCTTTAGACTTACAATGTTATATGTCCACTTTTTGTTCTTCTCCTCCTCTAATGTCTATGATAGTACCTACTACGTAGCTAGCGCGCGCGGCGCGGCCCACTAATTATCAATGACGTATTAATAATTGTGACGTAACCGTTTCAAACAGGGTGAACTTAGTCGATCCCGAAATGTGACGCGCGCGCGCTCCGTTATAGCGAAATTAATTTTGGGCGGAGTGAAATATTGGATACCATGTGACTGCCAAAGGTCATATCTCCAAGACGCTTCATTTTTTGTATGGACAAGTTGATATCATCGTGAAGAGCGATGACAGAGCTTAGCCTCGTTCCCAGGCTCCCCCTCTCCTTTTCTCACTTTTTTTTCGCGCGCGAATATTACACGCGAAAAATCGAAGGAGAGGGAGAGCCTGGTACGGAACCGCGCCCACCCGTGGCCACCTGGCCTCTGGCCGGCCTGCGCGCGGCGCGGCTGGGTGACGTACTTTCAATTACGTCATCAAGGCCGCCACTGCGCGTGCGCGCTATGCTATCGCGCGTATACGCGCAGTGAATGTACGCGTATATAGGTGTATTATAGAACGATCAGAGATCGCGATCACCTGCTAGCTCTCAGCTAAACACGCGTCAACTGTCAAGTTCTTGGTGAAGCATGGAAGGTTGCGACATCGAGACGGATTGGTCTCAAAGGCACGCTTGGTAAGTACTGTGAAATTCAAGCTATAAATGCCAGCTTTTGCAAGTCTTGGATGCATGGATACTGGATGTGTGGCTTTATATAGAAATCAATTTTAATTGGCATAATTATCCACACAGGCTTCAAACGAAACTTGAATCAGGACCAACTGATGGACCATATCAAGTGTCTATTCAGTACGATGAGCTGAATACTATGATCAATGAACGGTATCCTGGTACCAATACTTCTAAAGTAACAAAAGAAGTTTTCCCTAATGTAATAGTGAAGCGTCTAAGAGTCAATGGTGTCCGTAGCACATACTATGTTGGAATAAGAAAACGACTAGCTACCAATACTTCATGTGTTGACGAGCAACAACTGCTCAGCATTAATCCTGTTACCACATCCCTGCCACTAGCCTCAGTATTAGAATGTGAAATCCAAAAAGTCCTCTCTAGTAATGGAATGGTGGTACATGGTCCTGATTCTCCCGAGCACTTGCATGCTTTCTCTATACAAGGATTAATGGATGAATTAAAGCAGCTGGCACCTACACTTTTTGATCTATTTGTAACTTTGGGAGATACGAAGCGGAATAGCAATAGCACTGATCCTGATGAGGCTGAAACTCGACAAGATATGAAAGCACTGTTTTCTCTTTCGACCTTGCTAAATGCGCGTTCCCAGAAGGTGAAAGGCTTTCAGCTATTCATTAGCATGATGCTAATTGCACGTGCAACTAACAAGCAGGTATACTAGTTTGTTTTTAACTGGTTATGTAATTATTGGGTAATGGGTCTTTATTAATTTTTAATATACGATAGGCAATTACTGTGCTCAATCACCTTGGTTTGTGCATGTCCTATGTACAAACATGGCATTATTTGACAAAGCTAAGTGAAGAATCTCAGTTTTTGATGAAGATACAGCAAAGCCACATGATATTTGTGTACGACAACTTCAATATCCACCACCGTGTACGACATGAACGAGAGGGTAATTATAACTTAATGTGTGTGCAACATGCATAATTTATACCATTACTATACATAACTACAGATGACCATAATGAAATGAAGAACACGACAACCAGGATAGCAGTGGAGATAAAAAACCTACCGCAGTATGAATTCGACTGGGATGACCATACTCCTCAGTGTCCAGTTCAGACCCTCTCGGAAGAGGACATTCTTCCAAGTGAAAATGATGGAGTTATACTTTACAACAGAATGGTAGCATATGTAAAAAATTTCCTTATAGATACGCTTGATTCTCTTGAGCATTTGCGAAGTAGTAATCACAGCCCAGTGACGCGTGTACAGAAGAGTGTGGTCATTCCCATGAAATTATTGTTCCGTGATGAAAAATATACAGATGAAAACATAATGATTTTACACCAACTGATAAGTGACGCCAAGCTTACAGGGACCCACCAGGTTTGTTATTATTTATTATTTATTATTAATTGTTTAGCTTGTATCATTATTTTAGATTATTGTCGGTGACCAAGCCACTTGCAAGACAATTCGAGGTGCTAAACGCTGGGCTGCTGCCGAGATAAACCAATTAAATCGGCTTCAATGGGCAAATGAAACACCAGGTAATTAGCATTCAATTTGCAATCGTATTGCATATTATTATCATCATCTCAATACATTGAATATAGGAGATTTTCATTTCCTCTGGGAGTGTGCAAGGATAATATTGACCACATTTTGGGCAAAACCAGATGAGAGGGGAGGATTATGTAGCCTAAGAGAGGTAATTCACCGTGTTCAAGTTGACAAAAAAGGCAGCACATTCAGTATCTCGGACGAGTTTATATGCCACTGTTTTAAAGCACACCTCATGGCATGTGTTTGCAAATTTTTTGATAAAAGCTCCCCCACTTCACTAAAAGATGGAGTTGTTTTGCCAGAGTCTCAACTAGAACAGAAGGCAAAACTGATCGTTGAGGAGTATATGCTAGTGGACAGTGAGCCTAATTTTCAGCATTCTTTTTTGTACACAGCTTTTTTATACACTGACCTCCGTCGTGCGATACGACTTGAAGAAGGCGAGCAAATCATTCGCCAGTGGCGCTTGTGGCTTTCTTATTTTCTTGGTAGCGGCAAGTATAATTATGCAAGTGAAGCTGCTACACTTTTATGCAACATACAAGCCATATACCCACGACATGTGGCATACATTGTAACCAACAATCGTACCGTTAACATGGACGGACATGCAGGTCATGGAAAACCCATCGACCAAATGCTAGAGCATTACAACTTGTAAGTTTAATCATCTACCATATTATAGTATAATATATCCCATCATGCTGTCCATTTAATTACCGGCAGGATTCTGAAACAGGCACTAAAGTCTAGCGGATCAAACTGTACCCCCAAACACATGGAAGAATTATCGTTATGCTCATTGTTTTTATTGGATGTAGCCAAAAAGATTGACCTTCAAACAGGTACCCCTTACAGGAGTGGTCACCATACAGTAAAAGATGACAATAAAGATATAATAACGATGGCTACATATATCTATGAGGCAATGCCCGATCATATCCCTTTCGATAACCCAGTGGAAATAGGAATGTCAAAGATTCAGGGAGGATGGCTAAAAGAATTTTTAAAAAAGATTAGTGTAGTATCATGCGGTGATACCGATCAAGAGGCTGAAGACAACACAAGTGAGAAGAATGTAGAAAACAGTGATCTAGACTATGAATTGCATTTTGTAGACTGATAACAATGTTTGTATATATGCACATGTACATACATGTCAGTATAGAGAAATATGAGTATATGCACTTACATGTTCATCATAATTATTGTGTCCAGGTTACAAGTTATATACTCAATACACGGCTAAAAGCACGGAAGAAGCGCTCCACGAATACAGAACGGATACAAGAAATAGCTTTGATATCCTGAGCTGACGATATCATATTTGCTTGAGCACAGATTGATTCAATACACGATAATGGACAAGCGACCTCTATCCCAATTGCTCGTAAGCCAATGCTTCCTTTAACAATTGCCTTTCTCTCAGCCAGCAAGGCATTCTTCAATGAATCGAGTACATCCTTTTCTACTTTCCTGATTTCCTTTGGCTTCTGTTTTCGTTGTGTTTTGTGGGGCTCAAGGAATTGAAAATGTGAATAAGGAAAGCAGTTGTGGGTACAAATATCACAGCACAGTTTAGCAACTGTATGTATGTCTTCATCACTTCCTAGTGATTTAAGGAGTAGTCTCCTTCGGCATGTTCGTGTGCTTGAGCTAAAAGAAACCATTTTTTCATCCTTACATGACTTAGCCTCGGTTCGGTTAGTAAAAAGTAAACACACAGAAGGATTTCCGTTTCTCCCAGCTCGTCCACTTAGCTGTAACAAAAATGTAAAATAGTAGTGACAAATGACATAACGAGCGCTTTGTCCCTCATGGGGTGCTTACCAGAGGAAGTTGGTCATCTATAGCTAATAATTCAAGTGCAAATGATTGCTACAGGGTACAATACACACCTGTTCAACCCACTGAGTCATATTGTGTGTGTAGTGCATGATAATTAAATCCACATTCTGTAGAAAATTTAATGTGACCAACCTCCTCCTCTGGGCAATAAAAACAGTATACAGAAACTGCTAGTGATATCTGAAAATTCAGTATAATATGGGTGCTCGCCTGGAATACTACACATGTATATCTATACGTAATTAAATAATAATAGTTATGATGTAAAAGTGCTTCTTTATACCAGTTCACACATACCTGATAATAGAGGGATACTGTGTCTGGTAGTCCATAAACAATGATTACAGAAATGTCTGGAATATCAACACCCTATATAAAGTTGGTTAATAACCAGTATTAATTAATTTTTAGTAATACTAAAAATGTTTAATTATTGATACTGTATACTTACCATACCAAAGGCTATAGATGAAATCAAGCACCGAAGTGTGGAAGAGCTGCTTGTAAATGTAGAATAAATCGATTTCTTTGTTTCATCAGTCAAACTAGCATGAAACATGGACACAGAGTCGGGTATCTTGGAACAAGAGCGAAGATGCTTGTATAGCACTGCCACCATGTCCTTTCTTCGACAAAATATAACTGTCTTCGGAATATCTCTAGCAGATGCACATGTTTGTAGTTTGGAGATAAGTCCAGACAGATCTCGCTGTACATGTTTGCATTGTTGTTGTATAATACGTACACTGAAAGGAATAAACCGGGACGAGGTGTAGGAGGGGAAGTAGAAAGATGGACGGGGGGAGGGGGCGAGAGAGAGAGAGAAGGGGGTGAGGGGTCGATACAAAGGGTGCGAAATGGGAGAAGGGTTGGGTCACTTACAGAAATAGATGATTTCTTCATCACCGAATAATAGATATTCCCCCTATCCAAAGGATTTCGTACATATACTGGTGTTCGCATACTTAGGAATGAGACTACATGTGCTTCAATAGCTGCTGGTGCAGAGGCAGTCAGTGCCATCACTGGAGCACTGGAGAGGGATCTTAGTCCCCCAAGATTGTGAAAGGCTTTTCTGAACTGTGGTCCCCTATAGTTGATCTCTAATAAACATAGCTGTACACGTATTTTAAGATTGCATACCATTCAGCTACACAATGAGCCTCATCCACAGCCAGCAGTACAAGATTGGCTTTGAAGACAGCAGTGAGGAATAATGCACTCCATGGCTTGCTACGGGACGTTTCTGGTGACATAAAAACTGAAATGATGATACTATGAGTTACCGTACATGTACATGGGAATAGTAGATACTGGTCAGTCAGGGCCTTACTTATTCTGTAGTTCCCATTCTTTATGTCTTCATACAAACAAATGTTGTGTGCTCCAGCATGGATCGCCCTTACTCCAAGAGATTGCAGCTTAAGTACCTGTATATGAGACGTTAAAATTGAGCACAAAAGATGAAAATTTAACCGTAAACCTGTTCATCCATTAGGGCATTCAAGGGACTAAAGATAACAGCAATGGCCGAGGAAGAGTACGCAAGTGGTACAGAGAACATGCAAATGCTCTTCCCTGCTCCTGTGGCCATTCTGACAAAAACATCATGCCCATGGAGTGCAGCGGTAATAGCCTCCAGCTGTCCTGGTCTGACAGATCCAAAGCCAAATACATCACGAATAACCAATAGGGCAGCTCTGACAGCTGGACACGAGGAGGTTGCATCAACAGAACAGCAGCCACTATCACACGTACACATAGGCTTATAACCCATGTTGTAACGCTGCTCACTAGCTTTAGAATTCGTCGCTCTCAAATTCGAATTTGAAATCTGGCGCCATAAAATAATTTATGATGACGTAAGTGCATGCATCGCGCGCATGTACCATACAATGTCATGCAGTTGAATACTAGTACTAGTCGAACTGTTCAACACAGCGCTAAGAGTATGATCGTATATGGTTTTCGCTATTAATTGGTAAACATTACCCGCCTTAGTTTCCTACGTACATGCACATAGCTCACCAGGTCGACGATACTTGCTAGCAGATATGCCAAGTCCAAATCCATGGGCCTGGTGATTCCCTGTGTTCTGTCCGGCATTCTTAGTAGTCTCTCTCTGTGAACAAGCTACTGATAGAGCACTTCTACACGGAAAAAAGCTAGGGGTATCGGAGGTACATACAGCGATAAAGCCTGGGATAGGACTAAACGCAGCGCGATGTAGAGGTCAAAGGTTAACCGGTTGTGTCATTGCGCGCGGCGCGGCCACCAGGCCGGCCAGAGGCCAGGTGGCCACGGGTGGGCGCGGTTCCGTACCAGGCTCTCCCTCTCCTTCGATTTTTCGCGTGTAATATTCGCGCGCGAAAAAAAAGTGAGAAAAGGAGAGGGGGAGCCTGGGAACGAGGCTAGACAGAGCTATCGATCGAGACACAGGACGAGTTGCAATGATGCTCGTGAAAGATCTTCTCGCTAGATGTCACCGGAAAAGAACGAAAACGTAAGTTGAGTTTGAGGGAGGGGGGTAGCACTATGGTAGCATAGGCCAGTAGCGCTTGATAATGACTCTTATTGTCAAAGGACGGGTAAGAACAAGATAGCTAAGGGGTAAGCGATCATAGTTATCGATTATAGTTGACTTAGCGCTCGCTCCGCTCACCCGGTTGAAGGTTGTATAAATTAATTTTTAGTGTTGAGCGGACGAGTGTAATAATAGTCGCGCTTGCGTTGAAAATTGCTTTATATCTTACCCTGAGCATGCTAAACTTTATGTGATGGCTCCAAATGGAGCCATGATGTTTATAAAGAAGCACTATAGAGTGCTTTGGTATTGGGGGGGGGGGGGGGGGGGATAAGAATAGAATAGTAATACAGTACACGTAAGTCAGAAAAGAATAAAAGTAGAGTTAGACGTGCTGTCGTGTGTGCCACTTCAAGAAACAATCACTTGCATCTCCTGTGTGGCATAGCCACTCCCCACACTCACGACAGAACCACGTGGTGGAGACGCGGCGATGGTGAACGTCACGGTGAAGTGCACAGTTGCCCCGTGGACGTCTCGGCCCATCATTGTCAAGCCTGATGGGGAAATGCCGGAATGGAAGGGGGTGGATGACAGTCCCACCACGACCTCTACGTCGACGACTGCAGTATTCCCCAATTAGGTCCTTCGCAAGCTGCAGTCGAAAGGACTTGAAGTCCTTGAAGGGACAAGTGCCTGAGGACTTCAGCAAGATGTAAGTGTTAGTGATCGCCACGTCAAATAAGAAAAAAAATATGTATTTGTAAAATTTGCGACTCTTTGATCTGCAGCGGTAGTACCCACGCAGCTGGTCACCACGATCAACTCCACCCATGAACTTGTTGTATGCTATGATGCTTGCTGGGCATGGGACCTCCAGGCTGCTTCCATCTCGCTGCTTCCTACTGACAGTGCCATTAGCAGAAGGCTGATTGTTGGTGCTCATCACCATCACTGTCTTGCGGTCCATCCAGGCACTTGCTGTCACCTTTCCAGCCTGGACAGTTACCGACTCCCCCCTGTTGAATAGTAGGTTGTGTGTCATCAACAAGTATATTAGTTACCTCTCTGTCCACATACACACAATGTACACACATACACGTACGTATGCACACACGACATACGCACACATACACATAACACATACATATGCACACACCACATACGCACACATATATACATACACACACCTACCTCTACCTACATCTATGTATGCACACATGTATATACACACACGCACTTGCCAACGAATTTATTGGTTATTTCTCCATACAATCGTGCACGCACACTTCACACAGAGTAGTGCACACATGCACACATACACAGTTACCGTGCACACATATACACAAACAGGCTAAAGGCTATACATCACAAGGACAACTACACTCCAACATAGACATATTTGATGGTATGCATACATGTACATATGTATTGTTCACACATGTGTATGCATGTGCACATGCAAACAGTACACATTAGACAATTGATTATAATCGATAACTCTCCTCTGATACATGCATTCACACTTTGGTTGCTAGGCAACCAACAAACACGTGTGTATGCACACACATGACATACGCACACATACATACACACACCCAACGTATGCACACATACACATACATATGCACACACGACATACGCACACATACATACACACACCTACCCTACCTACCTACATCTACATACGCACACACTTATATGTACACACACACACTTGTCAACAATTTATTTATTTCTCCACACAATCGTGCACACATACTTCACACAGAGTAGTGCACACATACACACAAACAGGCTAAGGCTATACATCACAAGGACAACTACACTCCAGCATAGACACATTTGATGGTATGTGGATGTACGTATATGTATTGTTTATGTGTACATGTATGCATGTGCACATGCAAACAGTATACACATTCAAATAATATATTATAATAGATGACTCTGATACATGCACGCACATCTGTACATACACACATACACTCACACACACATGCATGTACACTCACACCATGTGCATTTACTGTGTGCAGACCTATTTTTTAGCTTCGCCGTCTTCAAAGCTGGAGGAAAGCCTCTACGGTCCTTCCGTGCTGTCCCACACGCATAGATATCTTCTTCAGCCAGATCACGCAGCAGCTCCTCGCTAGTGAAAAAATTGTCAAAGAAAACATGATGGTGTTTCCCCTTCAGGTGTTGTGTGAGGTCTTTGACAACCCTCTGACCCAGGTGTTTCTCGCCGCTGCCCTCCTTGCCGGTGTATACTTGAAATTTATGGAAATATCCATTATGGCTATCGGCAAGGGCCCACACCTTGATGCCTCTCTTTACTGGCTTTAGTGGCATGTATTGCTTCAAGGTGGAGCGACCTGTGAACTTTATCATCGCTTCGTCAACTGCTACCTCTTGGTGGGGGTTGTAGAGGTCTGCGAAGCGTGATGAGAGATGATCGATCACAGGCCGCACCTTACCGAGCCGGTCATATCCTGGAGATCCCCTTGGAGTGAGAGTGGTGTTATCCGCAAAATGCAGGTAGCGTGTTATTTCGCGAAATCTATCCCTCGTGATTCTGTCCGCTATAGCTGAGTAGTGGAGAGCTGGATCGGTGCTCCAGTAATCGTCAAGGGCGGGGAGATGGTTGATTCCCATCAATATACAGAAGCCGAGGTATGCCCTGAGTTCTTCCCTAGTGATTTTACTCCAACTACTGTACTTTTCCTCTCCCATCACCTCCTTTGCATACAGATTACTCTGCACTACCATATCATCCACAAGATCAGGTGTAAACATCAGATCGAAGGTGTCGATTGGTGACTCGGGAATGTCAACCGTAGGACCCACTGGTGAGCTAAAAGGAGGGACGGTAACAGGTGTGAGAGTAGAGGACCAGCAAGGGGGGGAGTCAGAGCGTGAGCTTGGTGTATTACTGGGGGGTAGGAGGGGTGGAGCAGCACTGTTATTGTCATCATCATCTTCCACATCCTCCAGGTACACGTCCTCAATATCATCAAACTCGTCATCGCTACCTGCCATCATGGGCTCATCAACGTCAAAGTCGTCATCAAGCTCAAGTTCCTCTAGCACAGCTTCAGTAGATAGCAGCCTTCTAGCCATTCTTTAGCTTAGGAATACTGTAATTTGTTGTTAACCCTCGGCGCATGCGCCGCAGGGTTACGGTAGTCGTTCTGTGTGTCTGTGTATCTGTGTGTCTGTGTGTCTGTGTGTCTGTCTGTTACCAGGCTAGTTGCTACATACCGCATTTATACGTTGAAAGCGAGGTGTCATTAGGCTTCTCGTGGCGATTTTAACAAATGAAACGTGTAGAATTCGTTGAAAACGCTTTGTTCAAAAGTTACCGCGACATTTGGTGATCACCTCTGCCTTCTTCGCTTCTTGATGAACTCTCGATGGACAAAAGTGACAGCGATGGCTTCTTTTCCAAAAGACTAGGATGTAGGACTAACGATAGGTCTTATAACTCCACCGACTCATCACTGATCACAGTAGACTCTGAACGCTTCTTGGCTTTCTTTTGTACTATACTATAAGCGCTATAGCTAGCTAGCTAGCTACAACTGCTGATCAGGCACGTGATGATCATGCTACATATTACGTAATCCCTTGCCATAGCACGTGCGCACGCGCACGTCGACGTCGATCCGCACATAGCATATTCTATATTTATTGTCTAGTATAAATAGCGTATTCTATATTTATTTATAGGCTTTGGTAAAAATAGAGTGCGCCATAAAAGGCTAGTGCACGGTATAGCGCATGCGCAGTATGATAAGGTACTCCACGTGCTGTTTTAACTCCTGGCCTGCCTAGCGAAGACGGTGCTAGCTGCTACCGGTTGAAGTCAGAGCCAAGTTTGGATGTAAGTTGTTTTCATTCTGTACTAGGTATATAAAGTTGTACTTCTCAGAGACTTGTTTAGTGTGTGATAGTTGACAGTGTGCTAATCATGCCTCTCCTAAAACAGTGTCCTGCATGCTCTTTCATGGTACCTATTAGTAAATCTGTATGTAAATGTGGTAATTTGTTCAAGAAAATAAAGCCCGTGTATAATACCAACAATAGCAAAAGAATAGCAATGCAACAAAAGAGAGCGTTAGAATCAGCAGAAGAGGTTATGTTGAGGCAAGCAAAAGATAGCAGTAGAAGAGCACAAAAGCGAACCTTGGAAACCAGTGATGAAACTCTGTATAGGCAAGAGCAGGATCAGGCATACACTGCCAAAAAGAGAGCGTCTGAAACTAGGGTAGAAACTGTACAAAGACAAGAGCAGAACAGAGCACATATGGCCAAAAAAAAGAGCATCTGAAACTATGGTAGAAATGGTACAAAGATGGGAACAGGATCAAGCATGTAAAGCCAAAAACAGAGCATCTGAAACTAGGGTAGAAACGGTACAAAGACAAGAGCAGAACCGAGCGCACATGGCCAAAAAAAGAACATCTGAAACTATGGTAGAAATGGTACAAAGATAGAAACAGGATCAAGCATGTAAAGCCAAAAAGAGAGCGTCTGAAACTATAGTAGAAACAGTACAAAGACAAGAGCAGAACCGAGCACGCATGGCCAAAAAAAGAGCATCTGAAACTATGGTAGAAATGGTACAAAGACGGGAACAGGATCAAGCATGTAAAGCTAAAAAGAGAGCGTCTGAAACTAGGATAGAAACGGTACAAAGACAAGAGCAAAACCGAGCATGCATGGCCAAAAAAAGAGCATCTGAAACTATGGTAGAAATGGTACAAAGACAGGAACAGGATCAAGCATGTAAAGCCAAAAAGAGAGCGTCTGAAACTAGGGTAGAAACGGTACAAAGACAAGAACAGAACCGAGCACGCATGGCCAAACAAAGAGCACTAGTTGTTCCTATGGAAAAATGCATTGCTGATTTCCATTCCAAGATAAAACAAGGTCCCGAATTTGTATGCTCATGTTGTCATCGCGTGATGTACAAGCAAACTGTTATTACCTGTGCTAGAAGTAAGTACACCAAAGCCAGCAGTGAATTATTGGACCAAGTCTTTAGTGCTGAGCATAACTACATTAGCTCAGATGGCAAACAGTGGGTTTGTAAAACATGTGATGGAACATTGAAAAAGGGTAACATGCCATTACAAGCCAAGGCTAATGGGTTACAACTTTGTCCAGTACCAAGTCAACTTTCTGGTTTAAATTTGCTTGAACTACGTTTGATATCATTGCGTGTTCCCTTCATGAAAATGGTTGCTTTGCCCTCTGGTAAACAGAGATGCATACATGGCCCAGCAGTGAATGTCCCATCAAAGGTTGATACTATCTGTACTGTACTTCCCCGTTTCCCTTCAGAGACTGAACTAATCCCACTCAAGCTGAAGCGTAAATTGGCATACAAAGGACACTACATGTATGACTATATATCCCCTGAGAAAGTGTTGACTGCACTAAGGTGGCTAAAACAAAACAACCCATTGTATGCTGACATTGACATTAACGAAGAGTGGTTAGAACAAGCTGTATCCAATGATGAAGATCTATTTAGTGGTTTAGTACAACAATGTGACACGAATAGTGATACTGATGACATGAATAGTGAGTCTCGATTACCTATACAGCAGCCCACTGAGCCCAATATTAATAGTGGTGACCCTATCTCAAATCAAGTGTTGAATAAAGGTGATAGTCAGAACACGGAATGTCACCCCCATAGCTTATCCAGTGATGATGATGTATTCACTATTGCATTTAATGTGCTTGAACAAGTAGCCAGGAAAAATGGGTTTGCAATTCATAATGTACCATTTGATGGCAATTGCTTGTTTAGCAGCATAGTATACCAGCTGGAGCCTATTACAGCATACAGTATCAACACAAATACACTGAGGCAAATGGTAGTAGACCACTTGGAAAGCAATAGCAACTTGTATAAAGGATTTGTATCCCAACCTGTAGTCTCAAATGATCCTTACAATGCTGACACAGAGCCTCCCACTTCCCAAGATGAACACATTGAGACAATAGCTGACCATGAGCTTCAAGTGGAGCTATGTTGGGAGAACTACATTCAAAGACTGAAAGATGGTGCCTGGGGTGACCACATAGCAATCCAAGGCATCTGTGATATGTTGAATGTGACTGTAAATGTGTTGAGTAGTCAGAACCCCACCATGACTCCCATTTTCCCCAGAAGCTACATAAAGTATGACAGTGAAGGTGAAGTGTATGTGGGCCTTGTGCTCCAATACCACTATGTAGGACTTGACCAGATGAGCATGGACATTGACACTATGGTATTAGCAGCTGAAGGTATAGCCACATGTAATCCCCAAGGACAAGGCCATGCTAGCTCAGATGAAAATCCCCTAGATGATGCAACCATTGAGCAAGGTGATGAGCACACCATACAAATCACTGGTGGCCCAACAGCCAGCATGATGTCCCTAGAGCACCCTGAAGCTATCATTTCTATAGCACCAGCTGAAGGACAGAGACCATTATTTATCATGACAGACCCTAATTTTGAAGCCATGTTTAACCCTGACAAGTTTTGCTTTGGTAGTGGAACGTTCAGCTCTGAGAGACCTAGAAAGCTAACCTATAGAAAGTATTTCAACCAAAGGCTACTAGACGTTGATGGCAGATTTGCTTGTGATCTGGACTACCTGTTTGTTGCTCAGTATATTGTTGAGGCTAAGCAAGTGCTAGATGATGGCAACAATTTTATCTGGCGACAAAAACCAACTAGGCACCTTACTGCTTCCCAGGCTAAAGACCAGGCAGTGTTGAGTCAGTGTGTGCGCAAAGATAAAGCTTACCGTTTCATGAAGAATATTCGAGGTTCCCCACCATACTACCAGCGTACTTTCTATGATTTGCTAGCTATGATCCGTCAGTTAGGTACACCCACATGGTTTTTCACTTTGTCAGCTGCTGACTTGAAATGGCCAGACATGATTCAAACAATAGCCAAGCAATATGGTGTCCACTACACAGATGAAGAGGTAGCTGCACTCTCATTTGAAGACAGGTCCAATTGGCTAAAGCGTAATCCAGTAACTGCAGCCAGGCATTTCCAATACAGGCTAAATACCTTTTTCCATGACTTTTTGAAATCAAATGCACATCCATTGGGAGAAATAGTGGACTATGGGCTAAGAATTGAGTTTCAGGCCAGAGGATCTCCACATGCACACTGTGTAATATGGGTAAAAGATGCTCCAAAGTATGATGTTGATGATAATGATATTGTGTGTGCCTTTATTGATCAGTACATATCATGTGCCATTCCTAGTGAAGAAGGCAAACTGAAAGAACTAGTCCAACTCTTACAACAACACAAGCATTCCTCCTATTGCAAAAGGCATAACCACTGCAGGTTCAGCTTCCCCAAGCCTCCAACCCCTAACACACTGATAGCAGAGCCCCAATCTGACCCTGATGTGGTCAAAGAAGCTCAAGCAGTTTTGACTAAAGTACACAAAGTTATAGCTGATGGTCACACTGATAACAGCCTTGATGAGATCCTAATTCAAGCCAATGTCAGACCTGATGAGTACACAGAAGCTTTGGAGGTGTCCAATAAGGGAAATGTTGTACTACTGAAACGTAAACCCAGTGAATGCATGGTCAACAACTATAATGGCCCAGTAATGCTAGCATGGCAAGCCAATATGGACTTACAGTATGTACTGAATGCATATGCCTGCATCATGTATGTTGCCTCTTATATCATGAAAACGGACAGAGCCATGGGTGTGTTGTTAAAGCATGTAGCATCAGAAGCCAGAACTGAGGAAATAAAGACCCAAATCAGAAAAGTTGGTTCAGCCTTTCTAACACACAGAGAAGTGAGTGCACAAGAGGCAGTGTATAGGCTATTATCCCTACCCATGAAACAGCTGAGCAGATCTGTAGTCTTTGTTGACACTAACCCTAAGAGTGAGAGAATAGCTGTTTTGAAAGATAAAACCTCACTTGAACAACTTGATGACGAGGACACAAATGTATTTCAGAAGAGCCTTATTGATAGGTATCAGCATAGACCAAGACAGATTCAATCTATGTGCCTAGCAGAGTTTGCTGCTATTATGTGACTAACTACCGACACAGTGAGGGCAGTGAATGTGATGCTTTACCAGCCTCAGAAAGTGATACTACGTCCACTCAAATCAAACTGACTGATGGTTTCGGTAAAATGAACAAGCGTAAACAAGAAGCTATCATAAGGTTTAGACGGTATAACAAAGATGCTGAGCCTAGTAACTGGTACAGAGCCAAGTTGATGTTGTACTACCCATGGTACAATGAACTAGCCGATTTAAAAGGTGGCTATTCAACCTATGAAGAACATTATAGACATGTGCATTCCACTGTGGTAGCTAATGAATGCAAATATAGCCAAACAGATGTTGATGATGTAGATATAGATGAAGATGGTCCACCTGAGCATTTATGGAATTACATTGCACCCTCCACGGAAGAAAGCAGATCACAGTCACTAGCAGAAGGTAGTGAGCTATTAACCGAGGTATCCCAGGAAGACTTGAGAGACAATGCTAACCTTATGACATCAACCACAACAGCTAATTTACATGTACGGTTTGAAAGTGTTACGAACAGGCAAGAGATCTCTCCTGAGCAGTATAGGCAACTACTCAGAGAGCTAAATGCCAAGCAGCGAGAAATAGTCATGTTTCATCGCAATTGGTGCAAAAAAGCAATCATAGCTTTAAAAGAAGGCAAACCAATTGAGCCATATCGTATCTTCCTCAGTGGTCCAGGTGGCGTTGGCAAATCCCATGTCATAAAATTGATCTATTCTGACACACTCAAGTTTCTAAGATTATCAGGTTTTATAGAGCCAGATGATGTTATTGTATTACTAACTGCCCCCACTGGTGTAGCAGCATTCAATATTAATGGTATGACCTTGCATTCTGCGTTTCTGTTAGGAAGCGGCAAGTACACTGGCTTTCAACCCCTTAGCCATGACAGACTTAACACCTTGAGAAGCAAACTATCCAAGCTAACACTAGTTATAATTGATGAAGTAAGCATGGTTGGGTCTAATATGTTGCTCGAAATCCACAAACGGCTACAGCAAATCAAAGGTGTGTCTGATGATATAACATTTGGTGGTGTAAGCATACTAGCAGTGGGAGACTTGTATCAGTTACCTCCAGTTGCAC
Source organism: Cliona cf. orientalis (assembly GCA_963930775.1). Lineage (NCBI taxonomy): Eukaryota > Metazoa > Porifera > Demospongiae > Clionaida > Clionaidae > Cliona > Cliona cf. orientalis. Next base: position 21,799,761 of record OZ005689.1, read on the forward strand.
AAGCACCATTATTCAGCACAGTAGGTGACTGTTATGCCCAGTTGTATCGTTCAGGTTCTCTGTGGATAGATGAATTCCAACTGGTTGAACTAGATGAAATCATGAGGCAAAGAGGTGATAGTACTTTTGCTGAGCTGTTGTGTCGAGTGAGAACTAATGATTGCACACCTGAGGACCTTGATGTTCTCAAATCGAGGGTAATAACAGCTGATAGTGCTAATTATCCCACCCATGTTTTGCATGTGTACCGATTGAATGACTATGCTAATGACCGAAACAGACTGATGTTGAACAGCCTGGCCCCACAATGTGAACAGTATACCATCAAGGCTAGTGATGCTATCGCTGGGCAAACCACACACATTGATCTGCATAGTCTATCTGAGAATAGAAATGAAACTGGTGGCCTTCATGGTACCCTTAAGTTAGCTATCGGTGCACGTATTATGCTTGTAGCTAACATTGATGTGTCAGATGGCCTTGTAAATGGAGCAAGAGGAGAAGTTGTCCATGTTGTCACTAATACAAACCACATAGTAACAAGTGTGCTTGTCAAATTTGATAACCAACAGGTTGGCATTAAAGCAATCCAGACAAGCCCATATCAAGCTAGCTTTCCCAACACAGTGCCTATTGGTAAACATGAAGTGGTATTCCGTGCAAAACGTAAACGTGGCTCTGAAATCACACGCCTACAATTTCCACTAACGCTAGCTTGGGCAACCACAATACACAAAGTGCAAGGCCTGACACTTGATGAAATTGTTGTTGACATGAAGGGTGGTAGATTCAATCCTGGGCAAGCCTATGTAGCATTTAGTCGAGTAAAAACACTGCAAGGACTGCATATTTTAAATTTCAATGCATCTGCCATCAAAAAGAGTAATGATGTGCACAGCGAAATGACCAGGTTGAATACAAAATTATTGCAAACTCCACCTAAGCTAAAATTTCTTGATAATCACCTCACCATTGCCTTGTTAAATGTAAGATCAATTACTGCTAAAATGCCTGACATAACAAAGGATGGTGACATCAAAAGTGCCAGTATACTGTGCTTTTGTGAAACATGGCTAACCCCTTCAGATCCATCACCTGTAATTCTTGATGATCATAATGTAAGTATCAGATGTGACAGAGCATCAGGTGACAACAAAGGTGGAGTCATGATTAGTATTTCTGAGGACATACAACCTAGTCACACACATAGATATGCTTCCAATGGCATTGAAGCAGTCAGTACTACCTTGTTGTTAGCAGGTGACACTACCATCAAAATAGTACTACTGTACAGATCACCTAGTTCACCATTCCAACTATTGACTAGTCTGTTGACCCAAGTTATACATAATGTCTCCTCTAGCTTACCATGTGTTATTTTAGGTGATTTCAATGAAGACATTTTGCACCAGACTGACTCTAGAATTGTGAACTTTATGTCTAGCCATGGCTACACACAGCTAGTAAATTCACCAACAACTGATAGAGGCACACTTATTGATCATATGTTCTACAACCACTTGCCTAGCAACACTATAGTACAAGTGCAAGACACTTATTACAGTGATCATGATACAGTCTACTGCTCTATCCCAATGAATGCTACTTGTGGCAACCTTGAAAGTAATAATTGTGTAAACCGTAATAGTGTCGAAACAAGCCAATACTAACCAACTGCATCTACTTTTGACTGATAGCAACTTTATATAAACACATTTAAGCTTGTGTAAGCACTCTTGTCTTGAGATGATTTAAACAACAAACTTTGGTAAACAGCTCAAAAATTAATTATTAGGTATAATATCAGTGCTTAGCTAATTAATGTCCTGTGTCATAAGTGAATAACATTTGACATAGTGAGATCACAGTGTCTTACTGTCCAGTGAGTCTTGAACTCACAGCAAAGCAAAGCAAAGCAAAGCAAAGCAAGAAAGCAAAACAGGCAAACTCAGCCAACATAATAGTCTCTTGTATTGTCTCCTTTTGATTTTGCTTTTTCAACTGTACTGTCAAGTGAAAATAAACAAAAAAAGCCAGTAGCTGAACACTTTCTACTGTTGTACCATTAATAATGATTGCCACTTTTTTTATTCACCTATAACTATCACCAGATTTGTCAGCACTCATGGCAAGGAAAAGAGACATCAGTCAACTTAAGGACCTCGACGAGCCTTGCACCAATGCTACTATCCATGGAGCTGTTACAAGCATCTCCCCCATCAAGAAGGGAAGGAAGGCACTATTCTTTGATGCAACATTGGCAGACACAACGTCAAAAGTGAGACTTGTTGGCTTTAGCCCTCAGCAGCAGATACTGCTCAGTGACTTGCACAAAGCTAATTCTCCAGTAGAGCTCACCAATTGCGAGGTTAAGCACTCCCGACAAGGTCAAGGCTATGACATCATGCTGAAGACCAACACCCAGATTGCAAAGTCCCCCAAAAAAATAGACATGGGTACCATCATGGCATCAACGCCCGAGTCTAAAGCAGTCACACTTGATGCACTACCAACCCTTCCTCAGTACGAAAAGATCTCAATGTTAAAGTTCTTCAACTGTACAACACTGAAGAAGTAGGCGCAGATAGAAAGGTCAAACGAGAGGCTTCTATTGCTGACCACACTGCTGCCACCAGGGTTGTACTTTGGGAGGAGCATGTGAATGCTCTCGAAGAAGGGAAGTCCTATCATTTGAAAAATTTTCACATAAAAGAATTTCAATCAAGAAAACATCTCTCAATGCCCAAGAATGACTTCGAAATAACCCAAATAGACAACATCGAAAACACTGTCGATCCACCAACCGATGACGACGAACACACAACAATCAAGAATGTTCAAGTTATTGGCGTCCACCAGCTCGACAGCTACAAGTGTTGTCTTCAATGCAAGGCACGGGTCGAACCCCTAACTCCACCACTGGGGAAATGCACCAAAGAGGATTGCACAATGATGCAACTCTTTGACCTATGTCAGGACCAAACCATTGCACGTGTGTTATTTAGACATCAAAATGACAAAGGCCAGTGGGAAAGTATTACATGCTCAGCTTTTGGTGACATGGTTTACCAGTTGGCCAACATTCATAAAGATAAACCAATAACCAAACCAGACCTCCTCAAAGGCCAAAAATTTCAAGAAGTGCGATTTCTGACAAACAAAAAAATCATCGTCTCCATTCTTTATTGAACAAACCATCAACTACTCCATAAATTAGTCTTATTAATCCCTTTATTATACATTGATTTACTATCGCTTATCATAATCCTTGTATGTTATTCAACAATTTCATTAATCAAGTCTTATTAATCCCATTATTATTATAACGATTTGGCAACATTGATCATTTATTATTTATACTCTATTATTATTTTACATCACATTGACGACAAACACAACAATCAAGAATGTTTAAATTATTAATACATTGATTTACTATCACTAATCATAATCTTTATACATTATTCAATAATTTCATTAATCAAATCTTATTAATCTCATTAATGTTATTTGAGGCTATACATAATCCCTGCACACGGTCTACTCATATGCCCTTGGGAAACAATACTGGCATGTATATAATATAACAATAATATTATAATAATATTATAATATTATACAGTACATGCCAGTATTGTTTATAATATTGATCTTTTCTCATTTCAACATAATGATAATATTACATCGAAGCATATATAATTATAGGCTTAATCAGTGACCAATTTAAAACAAATTCATGAAAGCCGAGGGTTTTGCACTATCAGTGCTTCATTATGATAAGTGTTATTGCTATCCGTGGCCATAGACCACCGCATGCATTACATTCTTACCTCAGGAATGTACTATAATCTTCAGAGGCAATTTTCTGGGAAATCCCCTATGGGAACCGCGTAAGTTGACCACACCAGAGCAAACTATAACCAGTCGGGAAACCCTCGCAAAGACCGCGATAAAGTAGCGTTGTCAATTATAGACACAAGAAGTCGCTATAGTCGACGCTCTGCAGCTGCAGCCTTAAGGCGTATCTCGCGCTTAATGACATGCACGCGCATGCGCCTTAAGGCGTATCTCGCGTATAATCGGTTAATGTTACGGTAGCTAGCAGCATCATGCAGCCTATCTGGAATAACATTATTATTGTAAACAAGTATGTTTGATATCACAATCATGGGATAATAATTTTTATGACAGACAGCATGCTATAGTACAATCGAGTGCTGGTTAGTATAGCGCGCATGCCCACACCCCTCACTGGAGGCCAAGAGCAGCTGATCAAACTCGCCGTGTAATGGCAAAGTTCTCACTCCGCTCGAAAGTTGAATCTACTGCCAGACCATGACAAAAGAGCAGACATCGCTGTGATACTAAAACTGTTTTCATTAAAGTTATGTCATTTTTGGGTCGAAATTATCCACTACATACATTATCAAGTATAGGGAATAATTTTGGGGTCATCAAAACTTTACCAGTATCAAAAAATATAACCAAAATTTCGGAAATCACAACTCAGTACCATAATATTTGATCCTTTCCAATCAATTTGATACTTAAATCGCATAATTTAACCACAGTTCAGTTCTGTCATTCTTGGATTGAAGTTGCTTGATGTATAGTAACAAGTGCAGATCAGCCAAATTAAAGCCACAAAAGAATGGGGAACAGAGTACTATATGATTAGGTTATCAGCAACTGCCTATATACAATGATTCTAAAGCTAGAAATCCATCCAGTATGATACTAGCTATACCTGCCCTGTACTAGTGTAACATAACGTAAAATCTGGTTAATAAGCGCATGCGCTTATCACTCTCGGTGGTAAGGAAATATGCGCCTATTAGACGATGTGCACTTAAAAGAGAGTGAAATTGTGACCCGCCCACTGCCAGCAGGTTCGAGCGCTCGATCACAAAGCTAGCAAGTTATAAACACAGCGTTTCTTGGAATAAGCTCTGGAATAATTCATGGAAGTATGAAAGGAAGCCATCACTGGAAGAAAACCGTGGAAAAATAGCCGACTTCTTCGGTGAGGCTCGCTTCGAAGTCAAGGTCAAGAGTCCTAACTCGTCTCAGTGGAACATCACAGTGTTGAGTATAGCCGATCTCGTGAAGCTGGCTATCCGAGAATTGGTTGGTAAATTAGTTCTAGCCATGTAGAGCATGGAACACTCTTGATCGATCAGTGAATACTACTGTCATCTTTATTGGGCACATACGCTTATTAGATAATACTTAACAACAGGAAGGAAGCATGAGCTTAATAAGCATGTGCGCTTATTAACCAGACTTTACGGTATCACAGCAGTGGCCACACCCCCATAGAGCTTATTAACACGCATTGACACTACAAAGTGTGATGATCACTTTATAGTACACACTTGATATGACCGAGTGCATGCCCACATCAGTACTCAAATTAGAGTCCCTAGTGCATACATGTCCACATTGGTACTCAGATTTGAGTCCAGTACTGCGTGTGTGCGTGCATGTCCACATCAGTACTCAAATTTGAGTGCATATAGTGCATGTATGTCCATGTTGGTACTCAAATTGGAGTCCGTTAATGCGTGCATGTCCCCATTGATACTCAGTCCCTTACTGCATGCATGTCCACATCGACACTCAAATTTCAGTTCTTCGTTACCTCCAAGTCCCCATGGTGCTGCTACCGGAGTACATCATCAACTCAAATTTAAGACAGGTGTTAGTTATTATACAACTTAAAGGCGCACCTGCACGGAAGTAATTTACGCACGCAACAATGTTATCTTGAAAACGCGGCCCAAAAATTCAAGATTACATAATCAGTTGTAACAATAACATTACATCATTCGTATTTATTTCAATGTTTGACAACGTGTGCGCGCGTACTGCGTACTGTACGTGTACGTGTGCACACGTACACAGCGCTAGCGATGGCTGGTTGGGGAGGTCCAAGAGAAGGCGATGGAAGGAAGAGAAAGACTACCAACAAGGCTGAAAAGCAACAGAGGCTAAGGATCTCTGAAGGCCTCTATCATCGCTGGACTGAGCTAAAAATCTTAGGAGAGCTAAGAATGATGAAGTTTTCAGCTACCTTCTTGATCTAGCATGAGAAGTTGACCAGGGATCTGTTACAAGGTATTGGCAATCTCCTAGAGAGTAAGACTGTAAACTTTTGCCAAGTACATAATTGGCAGTCTATAAAAACCAGGAGGCACAATGATGCCCCACATCTGGCGTATATCGATGAACCGTATGATAACTGTGTTTTGTAGTTCCAGTGTTCGACCAGTGGTTTCCACACCTGTTAGGACAACTCATTCTCGTGTTTCTAGGCAAGGAAATGGTGAGGCTATAACAGTAGCAGTCAATTATCATTACAGTGAAATCTGTTCCCGTAGACCAGCAACCATCTCCCACTGTTAGTGGTATAGCGGCCTCTCCTATATCTACAGCAATGCCTCAAACCACGGAAAAGTCACTCCTCTCTAGAAGGTAGGCAAATCCACATAATCCAGGATTTATATAATAAACACAACTAAATTATTCTCAGCATTCTATCGGAAACTTTGCCAACCATCCAAGGGAATCCGTTTCCAAGTGATAGTGAGGATGATACTTATTACCCAGATGCAGACAAGAGTGACAGTGACATTGCAAGTAATGAGGATGATTCTTTAGGGTAAAATGTCATACTTCATGACCATTGATACATATCGATAACCAAATTTATACCAACAGGTTGAATTGTGCACCACTATACTTGAATAGCAGTGGCAGTGAATCACAATCAGATGATGATAATTTGTAAGTAATACGAGGTCACTGGTGTTTGCATCATATGTGCACATATCTATTTTTATAAATTAGTGAATATGAAGAACCTGGTGTTTCTGGATCAGAGAGTGAATCAACTCACAGTGAATATGAACAAAATACTCCTTCAGGTTTGTTGCAAATTCACTATGAACATAAAAAAACTGGACGTTTTTCATTACAGCTTTTACAACTACAGCAACTGAAACAAATATGATTGAAAATCCAAAGGTGATAGTTTATCTCAATTGCTACAGCTGATTCCAACAAGGTGTATAACCCGAGGGTGCGATGCTACCCTAAGTGCTACCCGAGGTTGTGGGGTCGTGATGTATATGAAGTGTAGCAAAGGCCATACCTTCAGTTGGAGCTCCTCACCACAGCACCACGATGCATGAGGGCAACCAATCTACAGTAATAACTTACTCATGGCAGCAGCCTGCCTTATATCGGGAAATTCATATGCAAAGATAGAGCTATTTTGCAGGTTCATGGGTCTGAAAGTGATCACGGAAGCAATGTACTATAGGTACATGTATATATTTAATTCTAATGGTGTATATATGTGACCAGATTTGGGAAAACCCTCCATATGGGATCCGTGTGCGATTCGCGCAATGCGCGTTTTTAGTAGCTCAGGTTGAAATTTGTCAAAGTCCAGATTTTGTCATATACATGTCGAACAACCCTTCTTCTAACTGTTGCCGTCTTCTACGGAGGCTAGTCGTGCTATACGAAGGAGAAATAAGCCTTCATTTTGACCCACCTAGTTGGCACAGCCACCGTACACGAAGCCCGTTGCTATGGGCGGTAATTAGAATTCTCTACCTAGATACAGCTAGATTCATCGATCTACTGTACGTTCGCTCACCTTTTTAGTTTCTTGGGCATCTAAGAACAATTGGCTGTCGTCAACAACGAAATTCAACTCTTGCTCGATCTTTACGTTCATTTCGAACGGCTCCGCCCAGGTCCATTTAATTGATTTCCGGGTCACGCGTAGTATGCGGAAACGCCATACGCGTGCATAGCAACACCTTTAGACCGTAATTTCTCGATTATTGGGGGTGTGGCACGATCACAAACAAAGCGCTGTACCTCCACAACGAAGCGCGCGATCGGCCTAAGACTTGAACGCAGGATAGCTCTATGCTAGAGCTTATCAACCATGCATCAAACTCGATTTTCTGAAAAAATCCCATACGGAGGGTTTTCCCAAATCCGATCACATGTAAACATGTATTTCATGTACATGTACATGTAGGTACCAAAATAAAATTGAAGGATGAAGTAGGGATGGCAGGATCAAAAAGTACACAAACAAGATTTGTAAGGCATAAGCATCTGCTATACATCCCTTCGCTTGCTTTTCTCGATCATTATGCACCTAGCTATTAATGATGTATTTGTTGAGTGTGGCATGTGGGAGACATTCAGGTTGTTCTCTGGTTGTCACAATGGTTCAGGATAGTCAGTTTTGATTCAGTTGCATTTAATTTCTGCACCCCTCAAAAAGCAAGCGTAGGGATGAATAGCAGATGCTTAGGCCTTACAAATCTTGTTTGTGTACTTTCTGATCCTGCCATCCCTACTTCATCCTTCAATTTTATTGTTTTTTTATACTTGTTTCTGTTATTTTTTATTGCTCTTAGCATAATTTATCAATGCCATCTTAATTGGCTTGCTCATTCAACTCTCAGTGTAATTAAGTAGCTAGTAGATGGGAGGTACCGAAGTTCGCGCGTGCGTGCAAAGTTTTAGCCACTCCCTTCAAGGTGGCTGACAAAGAAGGCTGCCCAGGTAGCGGTGTGTCTCTTCAAGTTGTGAACTGGCTTGTTTAATATGCTGACTGCTGAGGCCGGGAGCCTCTTGATACCTAGTTCACTGTATAGCGCTCAGCTCGCACTGGCCTAGTTAGCTATAGCTCGCGCGGGAGAGCCTGGCGCCTAGCTCGAAGCTAGAACTGAGCGCCGCAAGTGTCTGAGCAGGGTGGTCTGAGCGCTGAGCGATTGAGCTCGAGCCAGGCCAGTTACATTGTACGCGTTCCGGTATCGCAGTTCATGCTGCATTGCGCGCGCCACGCCCCATGATTTCACCATAGCAACATATTCTAAGCATGCGCACTGTATGACAAAATGGCGTATCAGACACACCCACTAGTTAATGCGCCGCCACCATTTTGTATAGCTGTCAAGATAACGCCAAACAAACGTGCCATGGACCTGCGCGCTACAAAATAGAGTGGATTTATACGAGAACTAAGGCGAGCGATCCAGACAGTCTTGAGTTAGCCCTGATAATGAAAAACAAAGAAAGAAGAAAGAAAGAATGAGAAATGGGGCAAATATCTGGTTCTGGCATGTACAATTGTTTTGATGAGTAATCTTGGTCTTGCTAGATGCACAATTTGCTAATTTTCACACTTAGAAATTTCACAAAATTACCTATTTTGAGATATTTGGGTATTTGTAATGTATTACATATATGGCATATCCTATAGCTCAAAGGAGAATAGTCTATAGGATCTGCACGTACGTCGACTCTTCCCAGGATGGCCACAGTTAGAACTAGGTAATTGACACATAGTAGGTAGAATTCTTCATATCTGGTGACACAGGAGGTTTTACGACAGCAAACATCCTCTGTTAGGGTGCCCATTGGCTGGCAGTTGCCACACACACACACACCACTGAGGAGTTGCTTGGTTATTTGGCTGATCTTGTTCTGGACCTTCATTTGCAGATTGGAGCAAATAATATTATTGGTTGCCAGCCCAACACCTCCATGGCCACACAGAATCCTTGTGCATAAACTCCTAACTTGTGCATCGCTCAGGCCACTCAATAAGTCTGCATAATGTAGAATCAATTGCAAGCCACTCACAGGACAATTAAGAATTTTTGCAAACAACCGGGCATTACTGTTGGCTATTGTGTATGATCATCTTACCTCTACTTCAGAAAACTGTTCAACTAAAGATGGTTGCTGTGGCAGTTGATAAGAAATCTTGTTTTTCCACGTTGACTCCAGTCGTTAAGCCAGCGGTCCAAAACACGTACAAACGTTGCAGATCCAGGAAGTGCATCCGGTGGCACATTCCAGTGCATGCAATTTTTGCCGTTTTTTATCTATTTTTCTTACCTGTTTTATCTAGGCCATCTTTCACTTCTAGGACTCCAAACAAAGACCAGAAGACAGAGCAACTCTTCTACTTTAAGCTCGTTCAAGTCCTATAACCCGGAGACATTCATGAGCTCCGCGGCGATGGCTTTTGTGCATGCTGTTTGCAAGCGCTCACAAAAGTGCCTCGCGCAAAAAGTGATACGTTTTGGTTCCCTAGGATGGATTCCCATGATTCAAGTACCATTCAATTGCTCTTGTGTTGCTCTACAATATGAGACTGGAATGAAGTTTTTCCATCGAGCGGTTCCAGAGTTACACGCTGTTAAAAACAGTACAAAAATTGATATTTCACAATACAAATATTGAATGAATACGTACAAACCAATGATAACACAGCACTATCTAGGTGCTACAAAGATTTCTAGCTACCAAATGCCTTCTTAAAGGTTTGCTGAAGGTTGTTAAAGCTTTCACAACCAGTCTCCTGTGTCATCTGGCATCATAAAAGCTATGGTTGACAGAGAAAGTACTCGATCAGCTGCAAGAGACGGTACAAGTGAAGACCTGAGTAAATGGAGTAGGCTCTCAGCACCTCAGAAGTCAGCTTCATTACAAAGCTACAGCCTGAGGCCTAGGCAGCCCCTTCTCTAGACTGTGGAACTCCATTTCTGCCCCCTCTCACCATCCTACTCTGACATCAATAGCTGATTATCACCTAATGAATTGTGTATGTATATGGGGTGGGTTGAAAACAGAGAGAGAGAGAGAGAAAACTCAAACTGTTTGAGAAATGCCCACCCCCTTGGAACTTGTCCTTTTCGGCTTTGATGTAAGCCGACTTTCATAATGGCATAGGTACAACAGTGAGACTCTTCTGTGTTACTTGTTCTTTAGTTGGTAAGGCTTGCCCTCATCCCTGGGCTTTAATATTTGCCTGGTAAGTATACATAGTTTAATAGCTAGCTAGCTAGCTAGCTACTTGGCCTCACACACACTTGACACCAACCTTCAGTCCTTGAAATTGTGAGCACAGAAAGATACTATCCATCTGGATGACGACGCCTCCTCCCTAGAAACTTGGAGCTTCATAATGAGCGCTACTAAGCCTATAGCTCATTCTTGGATGGTCAGAAGGTCAGACACTCGATAAAACCTTGAGAAGATATGGAAAATGCCACGCGGTTGTACTGAAATTTTCTGATTTTTGATGCCGTATAACTCTGGAACCGCTCGATGGAAAAACTTCGTTCCAGTCTCATACTGTAGAGCAACACAAGAGCTATTGAATGGTACTTGAATCATGGGAATCAATCCTAGGGAACCAAAACGTACCACTTTTTGCGCGAGGCACGTTTGTGAGCGCTTGCAAACAGCATGCACAAAAGCGATCGCCGCGGAGCTCACGAATGTCTCCGGGTTATAGGACTTGAACGAGCTGAAAGTAGCTCTGTCTTCTGGTCTTTGTTTGGAGTCCTAGAAGTGAAAGATGGCCTAGATAGAACAGGTAAAAAAATAGATAAAAAACGGCAAAAATTGCATGCACTGGAATGTGCCACCGGATGTACTTCCTGGATCTGCAACAATTGGACCGCTGGCTTAACGGCTGACTCTTGCATCTTACTGTACACTGTCTCTTGGCAGCTTTGCAAGGACACTTGCCAGCTCTCTGGCAGGTGTTCATACAGGTACAATTTGTCTGCATGCAAAATAACAGAATAAACATGCACAGTCTAGTATTTCATGAAGCTCAGACGTACTTCCTGCTCTTGAGAACCAGCTGCGCTGCTATCAGCAACAAGAGAAGCCATGAAGAACTCCACGTGGGTCCGAGAACTGGTATTATGTGCTCGCGCGAAGATAATACGCACGCACGAATATATGAGTAACTAATTACATTCCAGACACTGTCACTATGGCTTCATTACGTAGCGCGAACAACTGTGCAGGTGCGCCTTTAAGCTGCATGTTAAAGCATACAACAATAACTCACTCTCATAGAATTGTGACAAAACAAATGACATTTAATTAAAAAAAACAAGATGTTAATTAACATATATAAACTGTGAACAATTTCTAATGTCAACGAGCATTTAACTATTGACTGTTAACACAAGTATGTATAATGTCACAATGTAACTATGCACTACAATAATGATATTATTATTATGCATGGGCTGACTATAATTATTTGGATCAGCATGACTGTTACAGTCTTCAATAATTATTAGAAATGGATAAAATTTTATGTCATGATGTTTTAATATATGAACCCATTCAAGTCAGTATCTCAACTCAGATATTCAGGGTTGCTCCTCAATGTTGTTAAAGCTTGAAACTCCATATTGATTGATTGATTGATTGATTATTGATTTGGCCCCTGAAAGGGAGTGACAAGCCACACAGACACACACACAGAATAACAAAAAAACAATGAACTGGCTACGCACAAATCAGGGAGAAAAATGGTTTGGATATCATTCAAAACAGAACAGTGGAAAGGTTCTGCGGTAGAAACTCCCCCTAGCACAAGGCTAGACAGACGAGGCACTTAAATGTATGCGCATGCGCAGACAAACGGATCTGTAGGCCACACCCCTCACTGCAGGTGGAATTTAATGAGCCAAGAGACTTAGCTCCACTCCAGCATGGATACTATAGTACCGGTATGACAGCGAACAGTTAACTCGCCTCTTCAGTCTTGCTTTGCAAGAAGCATAGATATGTGAGAAGTCGGAGACTTTGGTGGGCCCAGCTTGCGAGTACAACGATGACGTTCTCACTCCGCTCAAACCGGCGTCGATGCTGGCGCCGGCGCAAGATCGAGAGATTAGGGTTCTAGGCTATAGCTAGCTAGCTATACTGCAGCCTAGGCAGAGGGCCGGCCGGCCTCATGCAAGGCTGTACTCGTAAGTACTCGAGTACTCGAACTCACGATTGATGGCCGGCCGGCCGGCCGCGCTGAGCGCGCGGCGCTTCGCGCATCGTGCATCTCCGGCTCCATGGTTACCATGTTTTTTGCACACGGCCCTACCGTTCTGACCAATCGGGTGCGTTATGACATAAAACGACACTTTCTGAAAATATTTTTCGTTGTATATAGTATAACAAGTATGTATAATGTCACAACAATGTAACTATGCACTACAATAATGATATTATTATGCATGGGCTGACTATAATTATTTGGATCAGCATGACTGTTACAGTATTCAATAATTACAAAATACCCTCAAGAAATTGATATAATTTTAGTAGTGGTAATTTTGAAAAATTGTATTTTAGGGCATATTTGTGAGTCTTATATAGAATAGGACAAAATAATACCTAATGTGCTCGATGAAAGACAGTAGCCGCTTCATTTCAAGATTTGTATGTAGCTCAAGTGATAGTTCTTGTAACTCGACTGACTCATCACTAGTCACAGTAGGCTATCAACTACACTTTTTGGCTTTACTTTGTAAGTCATACTAGATCTGCTGATCTGGCATGTAATACCATGCAATCAGTAATGCATTCTTGTGGTTATATACAGTGTACTCGAATCTCAAAATCAATGAAAAATATTTGAATTAAACAAAACCTTGAATTACAGAGATCCATATAACCACTGCAATGCTTATTAGTGGAGCCATATATGAAGCTTTAGAATTGTTCTGAGTGATTTAGGTAATAGATACTTATAGTTTCGTATCTCAAGGACGATCATAGTGATCTATGTTCTATATTTATACAAGTATAAAAACAATTGAATTAAATTGAAGGATGAAGTAGGGATGGCAGGATCAAAAAGGTGAAGATTTGTAAGGGATAATCGCATTACTATACATCCCTATACTTGCTTTTCTTTATTATTATGCACCTATTAATATCAACTTACTTGTCGAGTGAAGTATGTGGAAGATATTCAGGTCATTCGCACGATGGTGGGATGGTCAGTTTGATTCAATCACATGCATTATTGGTTATTTTTGCATCCCTCAACTTGAAAGCAGCGTAGGGATGTATAGTAGATGCGATTACCCCTTACAATCCTTGTTTGTTTACTTTTTGATCCTGCCATCCCTACTTCATCCTTCAATATTCAATAAATTATTGTTTTTATACTTATTCCTGTTATTTTTGCTCATAACTTCTGTCCAGTGTAATTAAGTGGACAATGGGAGGTGCTGAAGTTTCGTAGCCACACCTCCCGTTATTTTGCATTCATGAGTAGCTCACCTATGCTTAGTGCCTTACTGCTCCCCAAGCCTTGTGCCTTCTTATCCACGATCGATCCAGCGCACTCCTGCACATGCTAGCGAGTAGCTAGCTCGCCTCTGCCTCTGCTTGAGCTCACCTGGGGCAGGGGGCACTGTCACATGACTTCACCATGGTAACACATTCCGCGCATGCGCATTATATCACAAAATGGCGTATCAGCACACCCAATTGTGACCGGATCTGGGAAAACCCGGCATATCGTGAGAACGCGCAAACAGCGCAATGCGCGCTTTTGTTAGTACCTCAGATCAAAAAATGTCAAAGTTGAGTTTGTGTCATATTCATATCAAAGAACCTTTCTACTAACCTTTGCCACCACCTACGGAGGGTAAATGTAAGTTACCAAGGCAAAATAAGCCTTCATTTTGACCTACCTAGTCTGTACGGCAGCCATACACGGAGCCCGTTGCTATGGGCGCTAATTAGAATTCTCTACCTAGATACAGCTAGATTCATCAAACTACTGTACGTTCGCTCACCTTTTTAGCTTCTTGGGCATCTAAGAACAATCGGCTGTCGTTGTCAACAACGAAATTCAACTCTTGCTCGATATTTACGTTCATTTCCAACGGCTCCGCCCAGGTCCATTTAATTGATTTCCAGGTCACGCGTAGTATGCGGAAACGCCGTACACGTGCATAGCAACGCCTTTGGACCGTAATTTCTGGGGGTGTGGCGCGATCGCAAACAAAGCGCTGTATCTCCACAACGAAGCGCACAGTCGCTCTGGAACTTGAACGCGGGTTAGCCCTATGGTAGAGCTTATCAAATATGTAGCTAACTAAAAAATCATAAAATTCGCTATATGCCGGGTTTTCCCAGATCTGGTCACAATTATCAATGTGCCGTACACACCCACTATCACATAACTGTCGAGATAATTCCGAACTTGCGTGCCACTGCACTGCGCGCTACCAAATGGAGTGGATTTATACTCATCTAAGATGAGCGATTAAGGAAGTCTTGATAATGAAAAAGAAAGAAAGATTGAGAAATGGCCATTTTTTAACATCTGGTTCTGGCATATACAATTGATTTGATGAATGATCTTGGTCTTGTTAGGTAATTTGCTGGAGATTCTGATTTTCATACTTAGAAACTTCACAAAATTACCTATTTTGAGATATTTGGATATTTGTAATGTATTACATATATGGCATATCCGGGCCATCCCTACTTATAGAGTCTACCGACTCTATGATAAATGTGTACTTTTGTGTGCTATAGCTGGCTATAATTTTTCTAATTAAGAGAAAAGACTAATTCAAATTTATGTATTAGCTCTATGTAGGGAATGTGAAAGAATTTGAATTAGACAAAAATTTGTCTTAAGCTGATTTGAATTAGTGGACTACAAGCTGGCACATTTGAGCTGGGGTTTGTGTGGATGTCAACAAGGATAGTTGCTGTTGACTCAACAGTGATTCTGAGACTGATACATTGACAAGGTCTTCTCAGTAGCTGTTTATGAAGTTTGCTGCACAGGTACTAGTTCCTTTATCCTCGTCCATAACGGTACAAGTAACATGCATGTCAAATTATCCGTGAATGTACGTGTATGTCCATGTAATTTACCTCGGTATTTACCTCCTCTCTTTCTCTCTCTTTCACTCCCTCCCTCTCTCTCTCTCTGTCTGTTCCCCCCTCTCCCCCCGTCCCATCCTTCTCTTTCTTCTCCCCGCCCCCTCCCTCCCTCTTAGATTCTGTGAGTCTTCAGACAGCTCAAGACAGTGTTGTGCTAAAGGCTGTGAATCCAGTTGATGCGAAATTTTCCCCAGTCAAAACATTTATAATTTGTTACTCATTGCCAAATGTACATCATCAAGAGCTTCACTAACCACATAGCTTATTCTTTGCTACTTTCCATCCCAAAATGTTACAAATGCAACAGCTTTCGCATCAACTGGATTATCAGGCTCAGGTACCACCTTTGCTTCCATTTTACCCAGTTCTCCTTTTTCAAGCTGAGCCAATGCTTTCAAAACTATCTGACTGCCTTCATCCTTTCTGGCACCAATGCATTTAAACTTTACCACAAGATAACTGTCAGCATCAACTTCCATTTTATTATTCGGGCTATGTCGAGGGCTATCCTCAGGGGATGTCGGTATGGATGGGAAAGGTGGAGGTGATACTGAGTGATCTTTTCATGTCCACTTCCAGGCCACATACACTACTTTTGGTCGTGGAGTTTTTAGATCGTAAGCATACACATAATCCTGAAAAAAATTCATCAACCTGTATTTAAGGAGACTAGAATTGTCACTTTGATTATTCTTAAGGTTTTTTTTTTAACTCACATGAACAAAGCACCATTCAATCACAAACACTATTCCAGGGCATTGTCCATCTAATGATGGATCATCCTTGATGAATCCATCATGTGATCACTTCATCCTCATTTTCACCTTCAACCTAGAAACGGATGCGCCTCAGCGCGACAACCACCACAGGAAAACTTGGGATCCTGAAGTGAAAAAGGTGCTCCAGCATCTACTATTATAAAACTGTCCGTATCGTCCTCTGTGGACTCTTCTCCAGTAAGCCTGGACGGTGTGCTGCCGTGTGAACAAGATTGTGAGTTTAAAATATATTGTGACCTGGCCATAGTTTGGGGGGGGGGGGGGTTTCAGGTACGCAGTCAAAGGATGGTGTAGATGCTCTGGGCGTTGATGACACTGATCTCTGAAGAGAGAAAGAGAAGGATGGAACGGGGGGAGAGGGGGGGAACAGACAGAGAGAGAGAGGGAGGGAGTGAAAGAGAGAGAAAGAGAGGAGGTAAATACCGAGGTAAATTACATGGACATACACGTACATTCACGGATAATTGGACATGCATGTTACTTGTACCGTTATGGACGAGGATAAAGGAACTAGTACCTGTGCAGCAAACTTCATAAACAGCTACTGAGAAGACCTTGTCAATGTATCAGTCTCAGAATCACTGTTGAGTCAACAGCCACTATCCTTGTTGACATCCACACAAACCCCAGCTCAAATGTGCCAGCTTGGATACATACCTGTACTACCGTATACGATCTCATGCAAGACTAGTCGACTCTCCTTCCTCATGTTTGTCGCCGGCTTTAAGCCCTTCTCTCCTTCCCTCTCCCCCAATTTCTACAAGTACATCATACATGTACATGTACATGCACGCATACATGCACACACACTCACTCTTCAACAGACTCATCCTCACAGTGAGAGCATTGTAACATTATGATTAATTTTGGTTATATAATGTTACTGTGTTATGTAATATATGTGAGCGAATTTGAGAAAAGGGGTAACTTCGCGCAAAACGCGATTTTTTGTCACTTTTCAGTCTACCACCATTTCAAGCCAGTAAGAGCCCTAGGTTTCAGACTTGGTTTGCAAGCAGTTTGGACCTTCTACTTCACAGATTCAACGTTAGAAGCTAAAGCAAGCCTCCTGTCCCCAGCGGTGAGCCGCCAAAGAGGGCCATAAAACGGCGTTTTTCGAACGCGATCGACGCGCGCGCTCGCCCCGCCCATACCGGAAGTGGGCGGGGCTCGCGATTTGCAGCGAGTGTAGTAGGATGATGGAAGAATATTCATGCCAGGTTTGAAGTTCATAGCTGCTATGGTTCCCAAGTTATAAGCGTTTTTAAACCAAAATTCGGGAAATGCGCGAAGTTACCCCTTTTCTCAAATTCGCTCACATATTGTGCATGCATGTGATGGGCACGTGCCCATGAATGAATTATCATCGTTATCTTGGTAAACTTCACATGGTGTCAGAGGTGGGATCCAGCAATGGATAAATTACAACCCCCTGGGACCCTGAACTTCGTTGGAAACGTGGCCGAAAACTGGCGAAAGTGGAAGCAGTGCTTCCAGGTGTACCTGACGGCGAGCGGCATTGACGCGAAGGACCAAAAAGTACAATCGGCAATGCTGCTCCACGTGGCTGGCGAGGAAGCCCTTGAAATCTACAACACATTCACGTGGGACAAGGATGGGGACGACGAAAAAGTATCCGCCACCATAGCAAAATTTGAAGCCCATTGTAATCCTCGGAAAAATATGTGGGAGTGCCACCTGTTCAACACAAGAAACCAACAGCCTGGTGAGACAATCGACCGGTACGTCACTGACTTGAGAACAAAAGCTGTGAGTTCGGTACCCTCTCTCAGATCAGAGGAGGTTCAACAGGGTCAAAAGGTCACAATTAGCTAATCATGTGCTCCCGTAAGTTTGTGTGGGAGTATTAATTTCTCCACTGTACCCCAGCTATCTTGCTACAAAAGTATCTCTATCATGTTTTTCGTCGTGTCTAATACTAGTTCGAGCCCTGTACCCTTCGTGAACGATTTTCTAGGCTACCATATGGCTGACCTTGAACAGGAAGGCAAGCTGCTGTAGCGAGAATGATGGCATAGAAAAGTCGCCTATTACTTCTAAAGTGTCTGTCATCCGCCTTGGAGAAAGCAGCTCCTGTCACCATGATAAATCAGGACTGTCTAAATTCAGGGTCAAAGTACAAGAATGCTCGTTAACGGAAGGTTATTGCTGACCTTTTGACCCTGTCGAACCGCTGCTCTCAGATAGTCTCATAAGAGATCGAATCGTGGGTGGCATAATTAGCGACAGCACACGGAGCAGGCTGTTACAAAAGGCAGACTTCACACTCGAAAAAGCCATAGACGTGCCGAGCTAGCGAGACAACAGCAGCCCAGATGAAAACGCTAACAACAGGTCAAGAGGCAAGTGGAACTCTTGACACAGCTGATGTGAATGCAGTCGGCACGGACAGGCAAAAGAGCACTGGTGACAAGCACAAGTACCAGTGTGGGAGGTGTGGCACTGGACATACCAGACAACAGCCATGTCCAGCGATGGGCGCTAAGTACGGATGACAAAACCATTTCGCACGTGTCTGCAAAACAAAGGCACAAAAGAAACAAAGACTGAAAGTGCACGGAATCGGACAAGACAGCTCTGACGAGGATGAAAGTGGCATGTTTGCAGCCGTAATTGAAAAGGACACGGATACGAAACACTGGAAAGCAACTGTGAAACTAAATGGTCAATCCACAACCCTTAAGCTGGACACCAGAGCCCAGTGCAACGTCATTTCGAAACGCTGCTACGACCAAATCAGCAGACGCCCACTGCTGAAATCGAAAACAAAGCTAGTTACCTTTGGAGGACACAAAATGAAAACGTGTGGCAAGGCATGTATAACATGCGAGTACAAAGATAAATACACTATAGTTGAGTTCGAAGTAGTCAAACAAGACGTCCCAAACGTCCTTGGATTGAAAACATGCAAAGAGATGAACCTGGTACAGAGAATCGATAGCAGGTCCAACTAGATCACGAAAGCTCCAAATTGTGCACCTTTAACACCCCATTTGGGAGATATAGATTTAAACGACTCCCTTTTGGGATTTCATCTGCCCAAGACGTTTTTCAATCCACCATGTCCGAAATGTTTGAGGATATTGAAGGAGTTGAAGTAATTGTGGATGACCTCCTGATATGGGGAGAAACGGAAATGGAGCATGACGAAAGACTGAGAAAGGTTCTGGAGCGTACTTGCCTACGCAACCTCAAGCTCAACAAGGAAAAAAGCCAGAAGATTAACCTCAGCGAGATACACTATATCAGACACATCTTGAACAAGGAGGGGCTAAAACCAGACCCCGAGAAGGTGAAAGCTATCTGCATGATGAAGAGCCCAGAAAGCAAGGAGGAACTACAGATATTTCTTGGCATGGTCACGTACCTGGGAAAGTTTATACCGAATCCTTCGCAAGCAGCTGCACCACTCAAACCCTACCAGAAAGCAATGTCGAATCGCACTGAATCGAACACCAAGAAGCAAGCTTTACTGCCCTCAAAAAATTAGTCACCAAAGCACACATCCTGAAATTTTTCAACCCCACCAAACAAATCAAGATCTCCGTTGATGCCAGCTCAAAAGGAATGGGAGCCGTCCTCTTGCAAGACGAGCAACTCATAGCTTACGCATCCAAAGCTCTCACTAAGAGTCAACAAAACTATGCCCAGATCGAAAAGGAAATGTTCTCTGGCATGTTAAGGCCTGGGGCGCGCGCTACGTACGTATCCGGAGGTGAACGGAAATAATTGAAAAATATACGGGGGTGTGGCCAATGGCTGACAGTTAGCTTTGTATAGAAACGAGTGGCTAGGAGGCTAGAAGACATCGTGTACAAGGTAGCTAGGTGATCGTGAGTTAGCCGCAGGATCTATTTAGCCTTTAGCGTAGAGTCTATATTATTAGGCTAGGCTATTGTCGTGTCAAGAGCAGTTGTTCGTGTATCAAGCGCTCGAGGCTACTCGGAGCAGCTGGAGATGGCCGACTGGATCGAGAAAGGCGGCGTACATAGCCGCCCTGAGTCTTGCTTTGAGTGTACTCATTGGAAAGAATGGACATTCTTCTGGTATATTCCTTGTTAGCAAACCGTAAGTTTCTATCATAAAGCCAACACAAGGCTATGAATATTTAATTAGCTCGAAGTTGACTACAATTTCGGTCTTCGTAGGCTTATAACTCCCCGAAGGTACATGCATGTAAGACGCTAATTTGAAAATTGGTAGTGCTAGTCATGGTTATTAGGAAGACCTCCTCAACTAGAGCCTACCTAGTTTCTATATACGCCGCCTAAGTGAGTGTATGGATATTTTTAATTACCGCTAATTAATAAACAGGTGGGCATGGCCATTAGTTAATTAATTAGAATCTATATCGTGTATAGTAACTATATTCCAAGTTAGAAGTTCATAGCTTGCTCCAAGTAGCCTCCATAACCTGATATGTGACCCTCGCTCCAGTTCAAGTGGACCCAGGCCTTAACTGTACAGAGTTAGCTATAGTTTTCGAGTGCACCAGATTCCATGAATACATATTTTGACTTCGTAATATAGAAGTCGAAGCAGACCACAAACCCCTGGAGATGATATTGACAAAATCATTACACCAGGCACTGACAAGACTACAGAAGATGATCATGACAATCCAAAAGTACCCAATAACAGTGAAATACCGACCAGGGAAAGAGCTGATAATAGCAGACACCCTATCACGAGCATATCTATCGGAAGAAGTTAGCGATATTTGTGCTGAAGAATTCGAAGTGAACATACATTGTATACACACTGCCGATATCTGAATCGAAGCTAGAAACATTCAAGGATGAAATAGCAAAAGATCCATCGTTGCAAGAGCTCAAAACCACAGTGGTAAAGGGATGGCCTGAGAGCAAATCGAGAGTATCACCTAGGATCTCACCATACTGGAACTATCGAGACGAAATTTCGACACACGACGGAATCATGTTCAAAGGCGAGAAAGTCATAGTACCAAAAACTATGCAACGTGAGATGCTTGAAATAATCCACAGCTCCCACTTAGGAATGGAGAAATGTAAGTGGATGTGCTATACTGGCCTGGAATGAACTCCGAAATTGAAAATACTGTGTCAAGATGCCAAATACCGAAGGAGCAACTCAAGAGAACCTTTACTCTCTCATCCAGCCCCAGAACGCCCATGGGCCAGAGTAGGAGCAGATTTATTTGAGCTAAATTCCCACAACTTCCTTGTATAAGTAGACTACTATTCTGGCTACATTGAAGTAGAACAAGTCAGAGATAAGTCATTATCAAACTTTGCAAGTCCCAGTTCGCATGATATGGTATTCCAGACACGTTAGTCACGGATAATGGACCACAGTTCTCCAGTGAAGCCTTCAGAGACTTTGCGCACCACTATGGATTTCGTCACTGTACAAGTAGTCCACATTACCCACAATCACACGGCAGAGCAGAAAAGCCCGTGCAAACCATCAAGAGCCTACTCAAGAAAGCCAGCGACGATGGAAGGGATATATACCTCGCTCTTTTAGAGCTCCGAAACACACCAATAAATGAACAGTTAGGATCTCTGGCCCAGAGGTTAATGGGAAGATGTACAAAAACCCTATTGCCCACATCAACCCAATTACTCCTTCCAAAAACAATAAAACCAGAAATTGTGCAAAATCAATTACAACAAAGCAGACAGAAATCATACTATGACCAAAAAAACAAACCAGCTTCCAAAACTAAACAAAGGTGAACTACAAAGCAAGGACGGTAAGTGGAGACCAGCGACCATCACCGGGATGGCGAATACATCCTGTGAGCACCATGACCCCTTGCTTGAGGAAATTGAGACCCCCTTCACTCAGCATAGTGTCTCGAGTGGTGATGACCAGACTCGACAAGAGCATGTACATGAGACTGAGTCATCAATTGATGAAGATAATCAATCTTTTTGATCTGGCCTCCCTATAAACAGTTATACAGGGAGGCCTATTGCTGAACTGATGCACATATTCACCGCACACCTTAAGAATAGTCCAAGTAACTACGAATACATTTCCGAAACCGTTTCCGTTAGTAAGCTAAATAGTATGTCCCTTGAAGAATATATATGTTTCTACCGAATACTGTCGTAATAGGCATGCTGGTTCTTGTAAGCGATGCTTGCCATTGATATCTGCCGCAAAAGTCGTTCAAGAACGAGGAATTTGTCCTCTCTCCCATGTGTACCGGCAAGTGTTCCCTACAGCTAAATATAACACCTCAGCTGCAAGACGAAGACTGTTGCAACTCCCCCTAGCTGCTATTAGGTGTGGAAAGTCTGGAAAGTGGTACATCTCAAATATTTCTAATGGAGATCCTGCCAGAGTGCAGCCATCTTTATCAAAAGGTCATTGATTTCTATCATGAGACCTTGCAACAAGCATCTGTGACTGCTCGCCCCTGTATGATGAAAGATCAACTCAGACAGTTACTTACTCTCGCACAAAATGATAGAGAGCATGAATGTATCAAGTATGCTGTATACAAATCTTCTGGACTGACACCCTCAGCAGCTCGAAGACTGTATGGATTTGAAGAGATGTCTCGAAGAGAGGATGTGGTTGAAAATGCTATTGAGGATGCAGAAGATATCTGTGAAAGTATTGACATGCTAGTAAAAGCTAAGGACAAAGCTATTTTGCTTTCGCATGGTATTACGCCGAGTTCAAGCAGAAGATGACGCATCCGATGAACACAGTAGTGATGTCTCTTTGGACAGTTTCGTTGCACCTGAGGAGACCCCGACTTCAGTGGCTATTGACTACTCTACCCTTCCCCTCAGGGACATTGTCGAAAAGAGTAAATCTAATGTTTCAGGTGGTTGAGGAGATAGAAGCTCATTTGCAGAGATTGCTTACAAGCGAAGAGCTGGACAATCTGTTAGAGAAGACCTTATCTTTCCAAGAATGTGATTCATACCTAATCCACCAGTCTTACCGAGCACTGCTGGCTAGTGGTGCACAGTCAGTGTCAGATGATCAGAGTGCTGATCTGGTGAATGGGCTCATTATCACTGATTCTGAGAGTGAAGATCCAGAAATGTGGTCCCAAGCTAAGTCCCTAGAAGAAGAAAAGAAAAAAGTAGTTGAAAAGCAAAGAGCAATTATGAGATGCAAGTTACGTAGACAGCGTGCCAAACGTATCGCCTCTGCAAGGTTTTTGTCTAGAAAAATAAAAAAAAATGCGTGGTGTTGTGAAAAAATTTCATAGTATTGGGAAGGATATTGAAAAATTTGTGACTGTCGGTGCTGACTATTGGAGGAGGACGGGGGTATTGACCTTCGATGGTAATCGTCGTGTCAAGGAGAAAGTTACTTACAACAGAATAAGAGAGCATCTGCAGCAGCTATATGGCCACCACTTTTTGTACGGTACTGTGGTACAGTTATGTGTTGCCAGGAACAAAAGGAGAAAAAGTGCAAGCAACTATCGTGGTCTCGCAAGAGTTACGAGAAGGGCTCGCAAAGGATTCACGCTATAATTCAACCCCGACAATCATTGGTCAGGTGCCTTTTATCGTGGCTTGAACTGGCTGCAGTATACCGATCGTGAACATTAACCATCATGATGCGGCTGGTTATCATTTGGACACCCTTGCCACACATGGCAAACATGCAACACCTGTTATTACAGCAACAACACGAACAGACTATGTGAACAAATATGCCAGCACTTTGCAGACCACTTCTTACAATTCCACTGCTAGTGGTACTACTAGTGAAATGTGTGCAGGACTAGTAAAGCCATCCAAAATATTTCCTAAGAACCCAGCTCAACATGCTGCGGACTTGAAGATGCTCACTAAAACACCAGAATTTCAACAAGTATTTCAAAATGATCTCACTGGACTCCCTAAGGGTGTAGCATGTATTCGTGTTGATGGAGCTGGAGATGAGGGCCCAGGCCATTTAGAGGTCCAGTACTGGTGGACATTACATCACATTGAAACCCCAACACAAGCCACAGTTGTGACTTCAAGAAACAGTGGCAGTAGTTACTTAAACCGTGTCGAGTTTCAGAATGGCTGTCTGTCATTGGCACATACCAACCTGTTTATTCCCTCCACCCTTAATGGATCGTGCTATGTTGGTAGTCACATTGGTGAACTGAAACTAAAAGAGAATGTCATGTCTGCAGCTGAAGTTTATATCCAGTGATGCAACCGTGCACCTTGCGGTGATGCCGAAATTCACCTATACATTGGAGCAGACTCCTCAGAATTCCAAGATAAGAGGGAAATGTTGCTAAATTTTCTCAAAGGCTCTCGCAAGGACAAACAGAAGTTACAAGCGGAACATCCTCATAATTTGAATTTTGAGGTGTGGAGTGTTAGAGAACGACACATGGTTAAAGATGTACCAACTTAGTATGTTTTCTTTCTCCTACCTTGTTATCGTCCAAAGTGTGCACACCCCATTTGTGTGAATGGAAGACCATCATCCGAGCCAACCTGGTTTGAGAATGGCCCTCCATTGTCGTATTTGCCATTTCCAGTTCCTGACGCTAGTAAAAGTTGGGGTTTTGAGACGTGTGAAAGGTGCACAGGACATTGTGCTGGTCATTTCTTGCTACCAGAAGACGCATACATCCATCGCTTTCAGAGTGTCTGTGAACCACCATCGCAAAGTTTGCTGAAAGTGCACAAGTCATCAAGAGGATGTGTATCTGATGATACGGTTTCTACAATAGCTAAACAATGACTTCTGCAGGTTAGTGATGTCAATTTGTGGCTGCAGCACCTAGACACCGTTCAGCAAAACCGCCAGGAGGGGGCTAGAAAGGCAGTAGAGACACATCAGAAGAAAAACGATGCAGTGAAGGCTACTGAATGCCGTTGTGGGATCTGCGGATATTTGTATGAGGAGGAAACAGAAGAAGAATTGTGGGTAGCGTGTGACAAATGTCAGGCATCAGGCATGGTATGTTCTTTGTGTGCATTTGCTACCAGACAGTATCCCAGATGAGTTTTTTTGTCCTAAATGCTTGTAGACTATGTATGTAAACTGTACATTACTTTCATGCAAGAATTGTGTCTTTTCGTATTATTTTTTTGGCTAACTGTCCTATCTATCTAGTATTATTATATTATTAAATATAGTGCATATTTTCTTTGACTCCATATCTTTGGTATCTTGAATTACTCCACCTGTTAGAAAAAGAGGAGGGGATTTGATCAGGTGGGATGGACTCATGGGTGGGGCAATTTTTAATTAATTAGTCAAATCCCCACCTATGCCTCACCATGGCCCCGACTAGGGTAGGTGGGGCTTAACATTGATAGGAGCATAACTCTTAAGTACAATAACTTACCTTGCTGATGCACTGTATAATAGCCAGGTAGTAATTGAATGGCGGTAGTCAATAATATCTAACATTTGAACGACAATAGTTAATATCTAGCATAATTTCAACTTCGATTTATGCATATTATTCAATATTACCATAGACATACCTTTAGCAAACTTCGCTAGCTCTTAGTCTCTTGGTTAAATATTTGGTTCAGCGGTGTTATTTAATACTTTTGACAGCGGTATGATTGAGAGACACTTAAAATTTATAATATATCAACAGTAGCGCAGTTTGTTGAGAGAGAAGTACCAATGACAGTGGTATCGGAACGATGGCGAATTAGAAGAGTTCTGCGAGAGGACAGACAGATAGTACAGTAGGTCTGGACTATCACCAACTGCCGCTGTACTGATATAATATGCATGCATGATGGCTTCTGTCATATGACTTCACCATGGCAATCCGTTCAGAGCATGCGCATTATGTGACAATATGGCTTATCAGACACACCAAATCGTTGACCCATTGTACACACCCACCATTATGTAACTATCGAGATAACACAAAAATAGCATGACATGGACCTGCGTGCTACAAAACGAACTGGATTTATATTCAAACTAAGATGAGCGGTGAAGCAGTCTCGAGTTAGCCCTGGTAATGAAAAAGAAAGAAAGATTGACAAATGGCCTATTTTTTGAACATCTGATTCTGGCATGTGTAATTGTTTTGATGAATGATCTTGGTCTTGCTAGATGTATAATTTGCTGGAGATTCTGATTTTCACATTTACAAACTTCACACAGTTACTGTATTAAGATATATGGGTATTTGTAACGTATTATATATGGCATATCCGGGTCATCCCTACTTATAGAGTCTACCGACTCTATGATAATGATAATATTATTATCATACGAATCAAATACCAAAACTCTTCCGGCATATCGAAGGTACTTCAGTCCCACTGTTTTTCCTGATACGGTGATTGTTCCAGTACGTTACAAAAGCCCCGTTTACACTAGGCCCTTAATCCGGATTGGAATCCAGATTAAACTAATCCAGATACGTGTAAACGCAGTTAATCCAGTTCAGAATCCAGATTATCTAATCCACATCAGGATGTGGTTTGAAACCAGATTGAATCCGGTTCAGGCGCGAAGCGCGCGCGTGTAAACAGCTGCATGTGGATTAAGCTAAGTGGATTGAGGCTAGCACCATGAGTAGCACTCCAGCCACAGAAGCCACAGCCACCAACAGGGGGGTTTCCTGGTCTGATGATGATGAAGTGAAGGCCCTGCTTGCCATCTGGGGTGAGGATAAAGTCCAGGAGGAGCTGGATGGGGCAGTGAGGAACAAAGTTGTCTACGTTGGAATTGCTAAGAAGATGCAAGAGCTGGGATACGAGAGAGACTGGCAGCAATGCAAAGTGAAGATAAAAAATCTTAAGAGCACATATAGGGATAAAAGATCATAATGGAGAAACTGGGAGGGGGAGAAAAACATGTAAATTTTATAAAGAGTTAGACGAGATCTTGGGCACCGGCCAGCTTCAACTCCTCCAATTGTGCTGGATTCAGGAACCACCAGCAACACAACCACCACTTTAGATAGTGCTGAGGAGGAAGAAACAAATGGTAATCAATCTAGCACAACTACATACTGGAATATTACCTTTAAAATTGGTAATAATACAGATGGAGATGATGTTCAGGCAGATGCACCTGATGATAGTGCAGATATTCCAGAGAGCAGCTCAGGCAGCTCAAGCAAGAAATCTGTGGATGAAGCAGGTGTGTATGTATAAAATTATTGCATAAACCCTATATAAACAACACTCGCACTCACTGCTATATGGTATGCACATGTATACTACACATGTGCATACGTATACGCAAACCCTATGTACACACGCACACTCACACTCACTGGTATATGGTATGCGTATGTATACTATACACTATACATTATTATGTATACACATGTATGTACAAACACACTCACTGGTACATTGTATGCACATGTGTACATATACGTGTATGTTATCAGTGTTACAATTAAACATGTATTGTCATTTGCACATGCAACATAACTACAATAGCTCCTCCAACAAAATGACGCAAGACCAACAAAAAAAGCAAGGCAGAAAAGGCAATGGATAGCGCGCTTGAATCATTTATGAGGTACCAGATGGAGGCTGACGAGCGATTTCAAAAGCAGGAGGAAGAGAGGTGGAAGAGACAAGTTGAGATGGAAGAAAAACGAGAGCGTGAAAGTAGAGAGCATGAGCTGAGGATGATACAGATGTTGACGAGAGGTAGCTACTATAATTATCCAACGGGTGGTGGATATGACCATGACTATTAAGGTCACAGAAACAATATGACAGTATTACAATAGCAGCTGCCGTGGTAGTATACATGTACATGTACATGACAATGTTATCATAATACCGTACCCTCGCGAAAGAGGGCCCACTACGGAATGTCCGCCCACCCCCCACTTTGGGCTCAATTTCCTGTTAAGGTCTAGTGTTTACTCGAATATGCGCCCATGTGTAGCTGCCCTTGAAAACGCAGCTCAAATGGCTGGTTTATGAGGACTGAACTTCGTAAGATCGATAAGTAACGTGCTAAACAGTTGTAAAACTAAGCCTAGCTAGCTTTACTCCACGTTTCAGCAGAAATAAACTAACGCACACGGCTAGCGATCGTAGCCACGCCCACTTAATAGAGCTGCACTCAATGACACACGGTGAAGAATCGCGGCTGCCCTTGCTCTGAATTGGTAACCGTGCTTGAATAAGGCTGAAATCAATAGTAGCCGCTGCTACTATTCATATTATGAAGCTAGCGTGGGTAACTTACCTGGGCGCTCTTTCGCGCAAAAATGCGATACTGATACCTCGAATATAGGCCCACCCCCCAATCTTGCCCCAATGTAAGGTGCACCGCCCATGAGCCCTCTTTCGCGAGGGTACGGTAATAATATGACTGAGTATCAGTGGGAAAAGTATTCTGTAAATGCCTTTCTTATATCTACTGCACTTTCTTCTGGTAGGATTGAAGCTGAACTAGCTGAAGCACACACACTCTCTTGCCTCCTAACTCCTTCCATCCACTGTTCATTAAAAGCGTCCCCGTGTATCTCGCATACATTGTGCAGAACACAACAAGCTGCAATGACTTGGGGCACATCACAAGTAGCTATGTCTAATCGTTTCAGCAAACAGCACCATCATCGTCCTTTTAAGCGGCCATAGCTGTGCTCCACCACAACTCGAGTTCGACTTAATTGGTAGTTAAAGTGCTTCTGCTGCTGAGAGACACGGCCATTATCTGGAAAGGCTTTCATAAGCCACTGCAGCAAAGGGTACGCTGGATTACCAAGCAATACCAGGGGGATATTTCTGCCACTTATCGTTTCTTTCCAGTCCGGAAGTAACGTCTTACTTTGACCTTTCTGGAAAAGGCTCGAGTTTGCAAAAACCCTGGCATCATGGACTCTACCAGGCCAGCCGATGTTTATATCAATAAAGCGACCTTGATGATCCACCACTCCCTGCATGAGAATTGAATGCCACCCCTTCCTGTTGTAATAGTCCGCAGGGCATTCCTGAGGCGATAGAACAGGGATATGGGTACCATCTACTGCTCCGGCACACTGCGGGAAACCAAAATTGTTCTTAAATCCGTCGATGACTACCTTTAAAGCTGCTCCTGTTGGCATTTTAATGTACTCCAGTAGCAAACGCTCCACAATCACCACACACACCTCTTTTGTGACCACACAGATGGTAGACTTGGACACTCCAAACAAGTGACCAATTGTCCTGTAGTCAGCCCCAGTAGCCAAGAACCACAATGTTAGAGCGACTCGTTTTTCCGTGGATACAGCCCTTCTCATGATGGTGTTCTGTTTTTCAATACCAGACCGAAGCTCATCACAGAGATAAAGAAATGTGGAACGAGATATACGAAAATTCTCAAGCCAGTCTTGCTCAGTGAAAGTTGAGTTCACCACCTGTTCCCACCACGTACTACTTCTTTCCTCGACCCATATCATGCGTGTAGACGACCCAACACGATGCAAGTAGAGAGAGGCTGTTGCAATCATCAAAATAAACAAGACGCTCCTGTACTTGCTTCCTAGCAAACCTAGCAAACCTCTTCCTTCTCATAACACTTTCTTGCCTTGTTCTGGCCATTCTTTCGTTCCTTTGGTGCCTCCTCGCTAGTATACAGGCATAGGCTATCGCTCTGCAACGTTGATCCATCTCGCAGCCACGTTTATCGTACATGTACACCGTTACTAAGCAATCAGAACACTCTCGCGCATGCTCAGTACACCTTACTTCGTACTACACTTAATTGCTGAGCCTCTTCTTTTGTCCAGGACTTCTGATCTTCCCTCTACTTTTCTTCTTTCACTTCGTTTTCCAAATAAAACACCTCAGGTCAAGGGTTAATCCAGTTCAAAATCCACTAATGCGTTTACACACTTCCTTCCTCAATCTGGTTTGTGGTTGCGCGTGTGGACGCCACTAATCCAGATTCCAATCCGGTTCCAAGTAATCCAGATCAGTACGTGTAAACGGGGCTAAAGTCCTCCAACTCTGTAACAATCAGATTGTTCAAAGTTACTGCAAGACATTTCCTGTAAAAGCATAATATACTCAATCACCGCACTGTTGTTGCCTTCAATGATGATTAAAATTTATACACTATACCTATGTATTTCATTTGATGGATCAAAAGTGGCCTTGCTGAATAGACTACAGTACATTAATAATAATTATGTATACACATAATTATGATATATATAGCTGTGTCTTATTTATATTCCTAACCTTGAGTGATACAATCCACCAATCAAGTTTTATGGTCCTCAACG
Organism: Cliona cf. orientalis; assembly: GCA_963930775.1. NCBI lineage: Eukaryota > Metazoa > Porifera > Demospongiae > Clionaida > Clionaidae > Cliona > Cliona cf. orientalis. The sequence continues at coordinate 21,830,514 of OZ005689.1, forward strand.
TGGACCACCATGATTCAATTCTCTAACAAAATATGGAAATAGAAAGTTGTTTTAGTGCATATATAGAATACAAATAATGATGCCATGACTAATCAACATCATGCACATGCATGCCTATAATAATTATATCATATAATGTATACAAAATGGTCACAACTGGAATATTAATAGCTATTCCGGGGATAAGTCCTAATGCGCAAGGGGTAAAGTAATCTGTCGTGTCGTCGTCATGAGCACAAAAATCGCCATATCTGGAGATGTAGGCATCTAAGCGACTCGTAAGCACAACTAATCAATCGAATCCGGTGAAAAACTGTCTTCAGTGTGCGTCAAATCGATGAACACGGTCCACGGGTGTCACAAATATAGTGACTTTTGTTGGCTAACGTAGCCACGCCTATCGACAGTGCCTACTCAATGCATAATGCATGTACATTGTGTTTTCTGCTCATGCGCACAACTAAGTAGCCAACTGGTAAAGATCGTCGAAATCAATAATGCACACTCGTAAAATCTATAGTCTATCCGCATCCGGTGACGGAGCTGAAATCTGCAGCCCTATGGAACCAATATAATATTGTAAATCATAATGTAACACGGCTATACAGCTAGATCATCTGGTGCGGAGAGAGTGCTTTTGTCACCGTTTCCACTAATTTTCTGAAGTTCACAAAATTATATAGCCATGCACACAAAAGCAACTCTATAGATTGCACAATGCGCGTGGTGTATGTGCTCTACAGAGCTCTAGTTAACTATACGTACTGAATTTGAGGGAGATGATCCATACCGAACACTTTTAGCACCAGAAAGCCCATCTCCATGAAAGTCTAAATGCTATGACTCAAATCTGATCACCTTAGGACATCCTTAATTGTTACAAAATTAATGATAGAATAATTTATTGTGCATGTGTCAGAAGCACTATAATTATAATGTGAAAACATGGGCAACCTTCAAACGTCAAACTGTGGATAATATTGGTAACTAACGCAATGTGAATTACTCACTCGTAAATTACTATAACAGTGTTTCAACTTATAATAGGTATAACTTTTGATAATCGGCAGACAGATATTAATGTTGGCCACAAGAATTTGACCACACTGACCATTCATTAATTTGCATTAATTTTGTAAGTTGCATGCTGATAATGCATTCCCAATAATTTTGACAATGTATTGTTTTAAGCTTTAATTGCATGATAATTTTGTCAGCTTCAGAATTCCAGTAAGTAAAATAAAAATTTTCCCAACCTCTTAAATTGGTTATACACAATCTAAATAGTATCCAAGAATAATTGATGGGTCTCTATTTGTGGACCCAACCTTTAGCCACAACATTTTTCTTGAATACCTATAACAGATAAATAATTTATATATTATAATGGTTTAGCTATATTATCATAGAGTCGATAGACTCTATAAGTAGGGATGGCCCGGATATGCCATAATATATATAATACATTGCAAATACCCAAATATCTCAAAATAGGTAATTTTGTGAGATTTCTAAGTGTGAAAATCGGAATCTCCAGCAAATTATCTAACAAGACCAAGATCATCCATTAATTCAATTGTATATGCCAGAACCAGATGTTCAAAAAAATGGCCATTTGTCAATCTTTCTTTCTTTCTTTCTTTCTTTCTAGTTTCCAGGGTTAGCTCGAGACCTCTCATCTTAGTTTAAGTATAAATCCATTCCATTTAGTAGCGCGCATTGCAGTGGCATGCTAATATTGCGTTATATTGACAGTTATGTAATAGTGGGTGTGTACAGTGCATTGACATGTATCTGATACGCCATTTTGTGATCTAATGCGCATGCTCAGAATGTGTTGCCATGGTGAAGTCATGTGACAGCGCCCTGGCCCTCGAGGCCTCGGCGATTGCCTAGCCCTAGCGCTAGTGTTCTAGCGCTCTGCTCTGATCGATCAAGGATATGAAAGCGCAGAACGGTAAGGCGCTAGTCATAAGCGAGCTACTCGCTAGCGATCCGCTGGATAGATCATGGATATGAAGCCTGCGCAAGGCTCGAGGAGCTCAGCAGTAACGTACAGATTAGCTGCTACCAACAATAAAACTTAGAACTTGGTTTTCTCCCTAAACGAAACAGTCTCATTGCTACATCAATATCAGCCGCCTCACGTTGCCTTCTTTGTCAACCTTCTCATAGGCATAGGAACGCAAGCCTTTATCGAGGGGCGTGGCTAAGAATTTTGCGGAGATATGATCTTCATTCTTCTACACTGGAATATTGACAGCGAATCATGTAAGATCAATTATTCTGAGAGCAATAAAAAAAACAGAAACAAGTATAAAAACAATTGAATATAATTGAAGGATGAAGTAGGGATGGCAGGATCAAAAAGTACATGAACAAGATTTGTAGGGATAATCACATCCACTATACATCCCTACACTTGCTTTTTGAGGGATGCAAGAAAAGTAATATCTTCCATATGCAATTCAAGAGTGCTTAACAAACAAGTTAGGTGCATGATAATCGAGAAAAACAAGTAGGGAAGTATAGTGGATGTGATTATCCCTACAAATCTTGTTCATGTACTTTTGATCCTCCATCCCTACTTCATCCTTCATATATATTCAATTGTTTTTATACTTGTATAGCTAGGTTCTTACCCATCTATGCAACCATGGATGTGAAATCCAAAAGATGATAGTTTGTCATATTGATCAATATGCCAAATGTGATTTGGCCCTACAGGAATCAGTATTATTATATATTATGCAGGCATATAATGCACTAGCGATCTTATTATTCACTTCACTTTGCTGACATAAACTCTTATTATGGGTCGGTAAGGTGGCCCGAAGGAGATAC